>JAIUJO010000048.1:1337500-1425000 GCA_023846275.1 Vanilla planifolia
TTTTTTATACTCAAATATTTAATTCAAAAGCATTTCTAAAGCTTTCCTACACATTTCAACAATCCAATTACTTCAGAAGAGGATTCAAATCGATCTAGACAAATGGAAAATTCCATGAAGTACAAACAATCATAACGATGGTATTGTATCATTGTCAAACTCTCAAACTTGGGCTTCAGGACCATGTATTTGAAGTGCCATGTTGCATCACTAATCTAAATTTGCAAAAAGCACAATCTCATATCCTCCACAAAATTCTAGGATGTATTGCACGTTCTTTTAACAAGTGTCTAACACTCTTCCTATCCCTAAAAAAGGGTGCATGATTGACAAGCATCAAAATAATTTGTGTTTCTTGGAAAATAGAAATGATGCATGATGATTGATGTCATTCAAACATTCTTAAAGAGAAAATAACCATTCACTTTGCTCTAATCTTTATAGGTTAGAATCTTTATGCATAATATTCACACTTATGCATAAATTTTTTATAGCATTTTTTTGTAATTAGAAGTAAACTATTATTCATATTTGTATGCTAAAGTTAATGATTTTATACTTGTAAATAATTGAATGTTTTACATGCAATACAAGTGATATTTTATAAGTGTGTAACCTTAATTGCATGTATTCAAAGTTCTCTCTCCACATAATTCATAGTTCTAGTCACATATAAATTGCAACCATTTAAATTTTTTTTATTAGTAGCTTACATTAAAATTGTTCACTTTGTGTTTCATATAATTAGAATAGACAACCAAATAAGTGTATTCATATGTTCATATAAAATTTTGTGGTTATTCTAATAAAGATTTTTTAAATTGCATGGTCCTTGTATTTAGTACATGCTAAATAGGCAAAAGAATGCTCGAGGTTCCCTATCGCATACATTTTTTTTACTACTCATAAAGTCAACATGGTCATGCTCATTAACATTATTAGGTTGATCATTATTCTAATCCAAACCTATTTTTGAAGAAATAGTTTTGACACATTTTAGTCTTTTTTTTTCTTTTATCATTACTATTACCATCACCCAGAAAGTATAAACCACCTCTAATATCATAAAACCTAAAGTGCACTATGCAATTTTGCAGATATTAACAAAACTTGTTCTTCCATCAGTCGAGCAAATGCATCTTACTCATTGCCTCATCCAAATAATTAAAATTGAGCAATATCCAAAACATGCTAGATGAACCGTCTTAAGCAGACCCAACTAGATTATGCTTAAACCAACTAAAAAATTCAAGTATATCGTAAAACTCAATTATAAAGTAAACTCTAAATTCATGTTTTCTCATCTACTATTTTTGCTTCTTTTGCATATATATAAATATAAAAAAATGCAGACAAAAACATGGCTAATTTGAGTAATTTTGCCAATTTTCTTCAATTCTGTACACAAAAATGCATATTCTGCAAAGCATTATCGTTATGAGTAATCGTAAAAGAAAGTTAGAATATGTTATATGCTTTTTATAACAACAACAAAATTCAATTCAATGAAACACAATCCAACTGCTTTTTAATACTCATCTATATATATTAAGAAAATGTGGTGTTGTATTTTTTCTACATATTTCATCATATTTTGTATTTTTAATCCATTTGAAAAGAAAATTGTGTTTTATTTTGTTATGTAGGGCTTAGTCACTGGGTATTATGAAGAGATGTCCACTGTTGTAACCAATACATGCTCAGTTTGTATGGTTGCGAAGGTTCAAACCATATGAGTAGTTACATCACCAATTGTTGGCATGTTCAATTCCAACAAATTCAAAAACAACTTAGGCAAACTAGATTTATCTATTGATGCATGGTGCACATATAGATGCTTGCCTCCTAACTACATATGCACAAATTAAGCAATGCATGTAAAATTCTATGTGCACAAAGGGAGAAATGCCCATAAAAATATTCACTCCACAATAGTAATTTCTATACAAGTGTAGACAATGTCTAATATATGTTTTGGATTATGAGTATAATCATATGTATAAAAAGAAGTTAATGCATTCACAAATTACATTATGTACTTACAAACATGGTTATATGAGAACAAAAATCATTATGTACGATCATTCATAAATGAAAACAATGCATCCGTTGACCATAAAAAATGTCTAACAAAAATTAATGCATGTATAAGATGTATTAAATGTCTGTAGATACACACACACAAAAAAAATAATGGGCAAGACGAAATGACACAATATAAAACTTTATAAGAGCCAAATCATAATATGAAAGGTTTCTCTTTTTAATATTGTATTTTTATGACATTTTTAAAGAAGAAATCATTGTTGTTGAGCCAAAGATGTCTAGAGGTTAAAGAACCAGCGGTGCTGGTCGCTTCCTGGGTATGTATAGAGGGACCTCTCAAGTCTTTCCCTTGGTATTTCTTGCCAGTCATGTTTGTTGTACTAGCTTTAACACTTTTTTCTTACTATTTCTTTGTGTATCTATATAACTGTTAAAGTAAGAACAACATGATTTTGCATCTTTCTTATGTTAGTTTTGTTGGTCCTATAAAAGTTGCTATAAAAATATAGTTTCAATCAATATGAGTTCCTTGTGTTGTCACTTTCGCCTTCATTGCACCACAAAAATTTAAATTTAGATTTCCTCTTATATTTAAATTTGCTTGCATGAATTTAATAACATGCTGAATGTTAATTTCATTAACTAATTTTACTTGGAATCTAACCAACAAATTGTTAGACAAAGGATAGTTGCCTTTTGAGAACTTGGTTAATTTGCCTTATTTGTGATAGAGAAGGTTTCAATTATTTGAGTTATTATTTTAAACTGGTCATCATGCCTCATCAAAATAATAACATACATATGTCGTAGGTTCAATTTGGTACAAAACACGTCTTTCAAAATTTATTGAATGATTTTTTTGTTCTCATTTTTATTACTACATTAGCATTTGCATTTCCTTACTCTGAATTCCAAACACATTTAATAAGTCCTCATAGTTTGGTCTTGGACATAAAATCACAAAGATTGCGACTAGACACCACCCCAACCCTTTGAGTGTGCATTGCATTACAATCTCGTTTATCCAAGACCATTGTGAGTTCTATGACACCATTGCACCATATTGACTAGATATTAAGATTCAAATATGTCAAGTCCCTTATATTAATTTGTTCTCACCTCTTTTTGGTCTTCCTCTTCCACCATCAAATGAGGGAATTATGTTAACTCTTCTCTCTTAATGAATTAATGGATCCAAAATTAACATGTTCAAATCATACAACCCAATACTCCTGGCAATAACATTTTTATTTCCTTGATTATTTCTAATCATATCATTTCGAGTATATCTACCACATGTTCTATTTGTATACCTGAATTCACATGACAATATTTAAAATCATATAATATTGTTTATTCCACTTGGTTTTAAAAAACTTATATGTAAACATGAGTAAGATATATTGATTACACAATATAAAAAAAGCATTCCTCAATTCCTTCAACATGTTTGAATTAGATTATAAGCATCCTATAAATTTTTCTATGTTTTTAAATTTATATTAGAAATAATGAAATCTCTCATTTTTTTATATTTTAGTATCATATAGTAGTAATCCTTAGCAATTTTACTCTTCTGGACTTTATTAAAAATGAATTCCATGTTCAGTTAAGCATAATAAAATAACCTCTTTCTTTGTGCTATCAACAAAAGCATCTTCAAAAGTAAAAATAAGAATGCACCATTGTGAATATAGAACAAATGTAAAAAATTACAATTGAGAAACCTTTAATCAATAGTACTTGAATGCACATATGCATCATTACTTTTATATGCATGCTTTCATAACTTCAATATATCTAATGCTAAGCTTTTTCGTATCACAAGGCCTTTTAAAACACCATTATTAGACTTCTATCATTTCCCTTCTAGATTTCTTCATCAAACCCCTTAGCAAGTGAATAGTCAAAATAATTGATCTTCTAGACACACAACCAATTGAATCAACAATATATTAGTTTTGTGTCATAATTTAAGCTCTAGGAATGATGAACATCACTTTTGAAAACTAACATCATTAAACTTATGGAATCATACCTTACCTTTTAGCAACCTTTGTTCTTAATTTCATTTCCTTTTTTCTCTTTTCTAAATATATTAAGAATAATCATTACCTTTTTTCATCTTTTTTCAATGGCCATTATCATCATACATATTATTGTAACATGTTTTACACATCTATAATAAAGTCATGATTATATGATGCTTACTAAAATATAAGCAATCACAAGAAATACAAGAATGAACGTCAATCATCATTGAATTTGAAAGATTTCAATTCATTACTTATAATAGTTGCCAAGCATTATATAATACTAAGTATATATAGATGTATAAGCTTGCTATCTCATTCCTCTTGTAAATGTCTCCCCTAAAAGTAGATATCAAATTATGTGACTTTATATGATCCATATTTCCTTCATTTTATGTATTTTACACTTACTACAATATATCTTTCCTAATTTCCAAGATTATTTCTCAATTCTATTACTTGACTAGTTAAACTCTTTCCAATAATTTAACAACACTACTTCTCTCCCTCCTCTTCTATTTAAGCTATCAACCATGATCAAAATCTTTTAATTTTATTCAAAATACCCTCATAATCCATGGTCATCCTCTCATATACTAAATATCGATGCTTCATTTCCCTTCAACAATTAGACCTCTTCAGTTTCGGGACTTCTTGCCTTCATTTTGCTTCGAATTTAATAGTTTTGCAAAAAATTAGGTTACTGTCATGTCAATTTTGTCAATACAATAAGGTTAGGAAAATTAAAAAATAATATTTAATCAAAATTTGGAAATTCTAAGATTTCTTGCTTTTTTTAATAATTTGAACTTCAAAAGTTTAATGGTTAATTTTGCATGATTCTTCTTGACCAACTCCACTTGTTTGCCATATTTCATATATTTTAATGATATTTAATATTTTTAATAATTTAACCAAACCTAAAATATTTTTAAAACCTTATTAACTTTTGGTTCAATTACTATCACGCTTACTTTTTTAGACACAAAATTTTTAGTATGTTTATATTTGTAAATTCTATGCCTTAGTAAATTTCATAATTTTTTTAGTTTATGTAATATTTTTAATTATTTTAAAATCTTTTTCAAGCTCATAAGTTAATCTTTATAAATCTTTGATCTCCTATTTCAATACTCAAAAGATTTTTTTTGTCAACATATTATCATTATATTCAAATAATTTATTCTTATCATTTCTTAGTTTGTCTCTTTCTTTTTAGGGGTTGCACCTTTAGTGGTATATAACTTTTGAATAATATGAAATGATACTTTAAAGTTTTAAAAAATTCTTTAAAATTCTAAGTAATTCAATTTTCTTTATATTTTTTATATTATAAATCTTCTATTCTTTAGACCATAAATCAAACCTATGATTATGATTTTTTTATTTATTTAAGCATATGATAATTTAAAATATCAAAATATTATTCAAATAATTGCCCTCACATTATGGATGTTACAATCAAATGAAACAATAGATCATGCTCTATCTTATTTAATAGTTTGTTGTGTTTCTATTATGTTGTTAGTTTTTGTATTTTTGTGGTGATTTAAGAACTTACCTTTTGAAAGAATGTTCAATTTTTTATATTGATTTTCTTATAATTTTCAAAATATAAAAATTTATATTAGTTTTACTATGATTTTTAAAAATGATCATGCTAATGGTTTTTTATTTAAAAAAATGTGTTTTCAACATCAAAAGATAGAGAAAGAAATGACATGAGCCATAATTACTTTGTGACATTTTGATGAATGGCATTTGATTTAAATAATGCTAGAGCAATTTGTTAAATCATGATTGATTTTATCTTGTAAAGTTAGAGATGCAAAAATTTAGAGTGTTATGTAAACAATCTTTAATAAAAATTAGATCTTTAAACACATGTAAAAAGTGTACCATGGGACAAAATATTTTGAAAGTAATTTTAGCACTTTATTGAAAAAAAGGAATCTAAGTAACTGTAGACATGGTAAAGGATTTGGTAAACATGCCTTCTTAAAAAGCTGATCGAGATGCTCAATATCTAGCTAAAAAAATTATCAGGTTCACCTTTTTTATTTTCAAGCATGGAGAGAAACTTCAAGAATTCATCAAGCTACTCTACAATACATTTAGACAATAGTAAATTGAAGATTGTTAAAAGGCTTTTCTAGAACATAATTATTACTTATCTAAGCCTCCAATCTTGAGCAAACTAGTCCTTAGGGAGTCTTTATGTATATATCTAATTGCTTCAAGTTTGATAATTAACTCTGCTTTAACTCAAGAGACCAATGGATTTCAACAACTAATCTATTATGTTACTCTCACTCAAAAAGATGTAGAGCTAAGATACTCTCTTATAGAGCATCTAACTCTAGCTTTACTTATGTCAACATATCAGTTATACCAATATTCACATCATAGATGTGAAAACCAATAAACCTATGAGGCACATCCTTAAACCAATAGACAATATAAATAAGTTGCAAAAGTTGGTAATTAAGCGTAATGAGTTTGAACTTCACTTCATTTCCTATTCATTTATGAAATCTCAAGCTCTTAAAGGTTTTCTAATGGAGAGAAACCCTTTTGATTCAAAACCTAAGACCCTTACAAACTTTTAACAGCCTTTTTCGATGGAGCTTTCATGTGTGAGTCTTGTAGCATTAGTTCAATCCTTCTTAGCTCATAGTAAATAAAGCTTAAAGGTGTTATCATAATTGTTTTTATTATCACCAACAAACAGGCTAAGCATGAAGCCTTGATTGCAAGTCATTTGTTTACTTGAGGGCTAAAAATGAAGCACTTAAAAACCTTTAGTAGTTTCCAACTAACTAATAAGTAGTGTCTTATTAAAAAGTAAAGATTTACACTAAAATCCTATGAATACTAGCTTGACCTCTTCTCTAGAAGTATGATACTATAGATCTATTTTTTATTTATTAAGAACAAAATCAAGAAGTGGATCTACTAGCCAATAATTGAGATTCTAGTGAAGACTTTTCTCATCTTAAGATGTTGAGTATTGAGTTACTAAATCGCCTAGTTGTTTGACCTAAAAGGCCTTCTTACTGATAAATCCCTATGACACTGATATAAAGTTTGGGATTTTAACCCTTATAATGTTAGATGTAAAAAAGGTCAAGTGATACGTTCAATAATATACTTTGGTTGATTAACAATATTATCAAAAATCCTATCATAAGGCACACACAAATGTGTTCATCTATGAAATTTAAAATTTTATATCAAGGTAATAGTTATGTTTTAAAAAATCTTAGTAACTAAGACAACCTTGGATAAGTTTCACATATTATAAAAATAATTATATTATTTTGAAACCATAATTCTTAGATGAAATTATTTGAGAGCATAAAATATTGAGCATTTAACTAAGTGAGGAAAAAAAATGGAATCTTTTAAAACTTTTCCAAACATCCATAATCATAAATTTAACATGTCACACTCCCTCTTGGTTGACTTTATAAGAGCCCATCCATTACACATGGTGTGATCTAAAATGATGAGCTAATTACCCATGACTAAGATGCCTTGCAGCTTTTTGTAGTGCTACCACAAAGAAGAAATAATAGTAATAATAATAATGATAATAATAATAATAAGAACAAGATTGGCTAACCCATTTCATGCATAAACTCTCTTATAAATAGATAGAGGATGATCTTGAGGTGAGAGAACATAGTTGTGATTATTTTCAATAAAAAGGACAAGAGAGAGATAGAGAGAAAGAATTTTGAGAAAAGCACAGTGCCCATAAGAGGACACTTAGGAGCTAAGGGAGCTTCCACAAAGCTAATGCTAATGAGAAGAGCATATCATTAAAAAATTTAAGTAAATCCAAAACTTATTTTTTCATGACAAATGAAGATGAGGGAGATGATGATAAAAGAGGAAAGAAAGTGTTTGGAAGAAAACATCATGACAAAATTATTAATAATTAGGGTGAATTAAACTAAGTTAGTTCTTATAATATTGATAAGAATAAATTATCCCAAAATCAAGTCTTAGCTAACTACTAAATATTTTCTAGAATGTAGGTGTCACTTGTGTCCCAAAGCCAATATTAGCATATAAAATTAACCAACTAGTCAAGTTAATCCAAATGACCAACCAACCCAAATTGACCAATGCTTAATTTGACACCAAGTTGATCAATAAAAATTGTGTCTCTTGAGATAAGTTACTAATAAAGTTTACTATTAATTTAATAAAATTCTTTTTGCTCATATTTAATCATATTTGTGATGCTTAGTTCCATAATTTTGTTTTAGGCAGAAATTTTATGGAACAAAGCTTATGTTGAAGAATCATGATGCCAATAGATGATATTATTTGAGTAAATTAAATGTCAATCATGAAAAACACTAAATAAGTATAGAGAGTTGTGCTGGAACTAAGTACATGATGAACAAATGATATGAATTAAACATGAAATAATACACATAAGATGTCATGAGCACATGATAATGATATGTGATGATGCATATATGATGTTGGACATATGCCAATGAATATGAGATATGAGATATTTTGCAATCGATAATGTTGTGAGGACAAGCTAGACAAAATTAATGAAATTATATGAAAAATATCTATAACACTTTAATAAGAATGGTTATATTATTATACTTCTTAGTTTCATGTAATGAAAATTGAAAGATAAAATCAAAGTTTTGATTATAATCAAGTGTAATAGAAATCAAAATCAAGTAATGATACCAATTGATTGATATTATTTTAATAAGATGAATGAGATATTTCTGATAATCAAGTAAAGCAAAACTCTTTAATTAGTGCATTGATATTTGTGACAATCATGTAAGACAAAATCTTTTGTTTGGGCACCATTAATATTTTGTGACAACAAGGTAATGTAAAACCATTTAGTTAAGCATCATGTATTAATATTATTTGTAATAATTGAGTAGGGAAAACCCCTCATACTAGTTATCATTCTAGGTGTATCTTAGTTGCAAATATTGATTTTCTTATGTAAGCTTAAAAAACATGATAAAATAAGAGTTTTCATTATAATCAAATTTACAATTAAATGGATAGTTAGGAGGTAATAAGCCCATTAAAAAAGATAACAAAAATCTAGAATAAATTGTATGGGACATTTTAATAACAAGACATTTTTATTGTGATACTTGATATAATAATCTGATACATGATAACCATTCTTATAGTTTAAATGAAGCATGATCTCCACATAATTGGATGGTTTTCTCTCATTCTTAATTGTTATTATAATGTCTCATGCACTTGCTTTGCTTACTTTCTCCTAACATGATATTTTTTATTGTACTAATTGTTATGATTATATGAATATTTTTCATTGATTTATATGAAGTGTCTTTTGATGATATCTTACACATTCTTAGCTTCTTTGAATGTAACATTAACATGAATCATTTACATCAATTGAAAGATTAATTATAATAAGTTTAGATAACATGGATTTTTTGCTTCAAGTTATTATTTTTGACATAATAAGTCTATGGTAGACTTGCCTCTTATTATTCATTATTTTCTAAAAAGGATAATTAAATATTTTCATATGTATATATTGAGGACACCACTGGTCCCAAGGAGTATGGATGAAAAGTGGTGACAAAAAGAGTTTTTAATGAAATTTGAGTGCTTATGTAACTTTTTAGTTATAAACTCATCATTTGATCAACAAAATAATTTTTGGTCATATATATATATATATATATATATATATATAAAATTATCTTTTATAGAAATAAATAATTAATAATAAGAATTAAGCCCTAATGAACTAAGAAGAGGAAAAAGTGTTTATAAAACTAAGGCCATGACACCATCCTTTAGAGGTTAAAGATATGATCATGTTGATCCATTCAAGAGAGTGTGATGGACATGCCTCTAGCTATAAACTACCATGAAGATTATGTATCAAGGATTATTTTGACTAATAATGAAAAAATATTACTTTATTTACCAAAAGGAGTAAAGGCTGTCAAGTTCGTGCTGCCCTTTCATACTAATTATTCACAAAGATGGAAGAAATAATTATTTATTGGTTCTTGTTAGACTATGGTATGAATTTCCATTTTTTATTTCCAATTGCTGCAAATGGAAGGATGTTTCTTCTCATGGTGGTTAACAACCTTTAAAAATGGATCAAAGTGAACACTCTTATTGGCAAGACTATTAAAAAGATTTACAGTTTTCTTTAGACAAACATTTATAATTGGTTTAATATTTCCATAGCAATTGTTACAAATGACACAATAATGTTCCAATCTAAAGAATTTCCAGATTAATGCAAAATGTATGGTTGTTTTTTTAAGTATGCCTCAACTTCTCATCCTTACATAGTTGGAAAAGCCAAAGCAATGAACAAAGGCATCTTAAAAATTCTAAAGCCTCGTCTTGATGATAAAAAATGTGGGTGGGTAGGTGAACTCCTCGACATATTGTGAGCGAATTGAACTACACATTCTGCAACATGTCAAGTTTTTCTAAGGATTCAAAGCTATAATCACTATCGAGGTCAATCACTTAACAAGTTTAAAAGCTTGAACTTGAAACAGCACATCAAAAGTTGGACCTAATCAAGGAAAAGTGTCTCAGAGGCCATGTAAAGAAACTAAATATAAAGTAAAGTATGAAAAAATATCACATATGACAAATTGTCCTTTCAAGGTCAAAGATTTCGTTCTTAGACAATATAAGAGCTCTCAACACTAATAAAGCCTCCATAAGCTTGCTCCAAACTAGAAAGAATTGTACTTAATCAAGGATATTCTAGGACCAAATGTCTATCAACTTCCTAAAGAGGAAGATGTTGAGCACTGACAATCAAAGAGTAAGGATCACTTAAAAAGGCTCTATATATGCCAAAAGTACACTTTTCTTCCTGTGCTAACTATCAAAGGTATTAATTGACTTTCCCTTAAGTTATCAATAAAATTTCATTCTTAGCATCATGCTTTTACATTCTCAAGATTTTGTTAACTTAAATGAAGTCAACTCTCTTCGTTTAATTATAATATTTAGATATCTTAAGAACTAATAAAATTGTACTTTAAAAGTACAGACTTATTTAAGGGTTAACTAAAAAAATTTTTTAACTTAAAAGAAGTCATCTCTTGATCTAATTCATCAATCAAAAGTTATTTGATGTTCTTTATCAAATTCCAAATTACTTGGGTTTTTATTTCTTTCGATAAAAAATCAACATAACTATTCTCACTAGACATTGACAAATCAACTATTTAAGTTAATTACATCTAGTTTATAGTTGAATATATTTCATTGTTACAAGTCAATGTTAGTGATGATCATTCAATAATTGATATTCTCTTAAGAAATGAAAACCTCATGGCAAATCCATTTATTGTTAAGTTTCTCAACCTAACCTTATCGTGTATGGATCATCATTCAAGATATGAAATTCTATCAAGAAAGTATATGTCAAATCTATATGAGTGTACCTCAAACTTAGGCCTTAAACTTTTTTGGTCAGACCATATATCATCCAAAAGCCTAATCTTGCACTGATATTAAGCCCAAACCAACCTCATCAAATCCTCCAGTAACTCGAAACATGAAATGTTTAAGAGGAGATCCATATTTAGATATTATAGAGCAAGTTGGAGAATTCTTTTGATGCTTATTTAGATAGCTATATTTCATATGTTAATACCGATGAGAATAGGCTCAATAAAAGTTATTAGCATAATCAGTCCTAATCATTTCTTTTTATTAAATGGTTTTTGAGTAATGCTCAAGTAATAAAAATGCAAGTGCCTTTTCATTACTTGAAATAACCATTTCAACTTGCTTTGGCTCACATCATTTGAATAAAATTTTGATTGAGTTAAACATCTATGTGAACATTTTATTGCACGGATCTTCATCACCATTCCATAGTAAGCATGCTTTGAGAAGAATAAGTCTTACTTTCTCTTTTTATTTCCTTCATTATTGTTCCATTATGTGAAGGATACAAATGGCAAAAAAAATTCTTCCTTTCCTTCCAAATTTCATCACTAAACCATTGTATGAAGGTTTAGAGTTTTTGCCTTTTCATCTTATCTTATTGCAAAGTGAGAATCTTATTTATAACTTCTTAGTACTTAACTATTTCCCTTTGATCATACCATTCACTTGGGAAAAAAAGTTATTTTCATCTTGTTAAGTTTTGACTTGTCATTTTCTCTCTCCCATTTAAACATGAAAATCACTCTTGGAGATTGGATTCCTCTATTTAATTCTTTTACCTTATGTTAAGTGTTTAACTAAAACACCAAAACTTTGAATCTTTTCACGTAAGATAGCTCATTATAATGAATAAGATAGCTCATTACCATGACCATGTGTTCCATAAAAAGAAGCAATAAAAAAGGCATAATAAGATAACTAATGGGACTTAACCAATTGTAGAGATAAGGAAAATATAAACCTTCAAGAACTGTGGAAGCATGCATTGTAGATAGCATTAGCAGTTCGATCATCAAACCATACTTTTCGTCGATGAAGATCACACAGTATAACAAGTGACCTCCTCGCCCTTAGTTCTTCCTCTCCCTTCAAACAAGTAATCATACATTAGTTATTATAATCAACAAAACTAAAAAAAATAAGGAAAAATAGAGTATATATGACATCACACACCTGTAGTAATGAGGAAAAAATGTTTTGAAGCTTCCTATTATTTGCTTCGATTCTATTTTCTTTGTTCATGTGCCGAATGCAGTGCACAACATAAAAAATGCTAACTTTTTGAGGTTTCGATCACCAACGATCGGAAGGTCCATAAATAATTCAAGAGGCACATCCAACTCAACAATATGACCATACAAATAAGCAAAAATAATTAAAAGCATAAACTTTCAAAACAAACAAGAAAAATCAATAACTTGCTAGAGAACTTTAATTTCTATATAATCATTGGAACAACATAACTCTTGCAATACTAAATAGTATTATGAAAAAAAATTGCATTTGGTTGTTTTAAGATCATTTGGTTTAAGCCCATAAACTTTCATAGCTTTCATCTAGGCATTTGAAGTTGGTAAAATTTTCACATAGGCCATTTCTCTTAGCTTATAGTATCTACTTAAGAACCCTTCTTTTATCCATCTTTCCTTCCCAATTCTTTCAATTGACCTCCAAGCAACTCTATGGTGTATCTTTCCATTTGTCACGGATGCCTCCCAACCATCTATTTCTATGACTTGTCCCTCTCCATTGTCCTCAAGGTAGCCAACCCATGGCAATGTATGTCCAAAATTGTGTTAAATCTAATGCTTAGGACTTCCAAGAAGCAATGTATTATATTGTCTAAATATAATAACAAATTAACAAAGATAGTTATATCAACAATGAGTTAATTGAAAAAAAGTAAGGATTCCTACAACATCATGCATGGATACGTATAAAGAAATAATTTCAAGAAGCAAGAATTAAATCATAAATTTGACTAAGTTAATTTACATCATGATTCATAAGAAGATAAACAATACTATTGTTCAACAAACTAGGCACATTGTCAGAAAACCAAGGTATTACTAATTTTAGGATTCAAACTTCAATACTAAACTAAGAATTGAAATAGACATGGGTTAGTACAATTTTGGAAAAGTCTATGAAAGATAATTTAATGATGTTTATTATGAGATTAAAGAGCTTAATGAAGAACATAAAATGATTATAACAATTTTTTATTATTATTTCAAGGAACAAACAACATTTTCTTAATTCTACAAGAGAATCATCATGAACTCAAATTAATTATTTATTATAATATTTCCGTAACATTCTCGAAAAGGCATTAGAAAATGAAAAAAAAGAAGCTAGCATTGGACATATTGAAATTATGAAAAACATGTATAACAAAGCAATAATGAGTGTATAAGGAGGTTTTATATTGATAAGGTATTAGAAAAGAATAAAAAGAAATTAAAATTGCATATACTAATAATAATTTCGCACGCCTAAGGAGAACATATTAAAGATTTCTTAATTATAATTGAATTTTCTTATGGCTATGCTTTAAGTCCTTCGAGGTGTTCGTAAACTTAATTTCAAATATTTTTTCTGCCTGTGCACCAAAAGCATCAAAAACATTTTAAAAATTTCTCACAACTCCCATTTTTGCACATAAAAAGATAATGCTTCATAAGTACTTTTGTACTTCTTCTTTCATCAAACTTTTTAACAACATAAGCAATGAAAAACAGCTTCAATTTTACTCTAATTATTGATGTAATAGCAAAATTCATGATAAACCATTAATATGCATTTTTCTAATAATTTAATACCAATTGATATGACTAAGAAAAGAGATAAAGCAAAACTGAGACTAAGCAAATAGATAAGACAGAACTGACTCTATGAATAATGATTATGAAGTTTAAATGGTATCACATTTTTAGTTCTTATAATAAATATATGGAATTAATATTTAGACAAGTAATTCCAAAACCATATTGATTGTAATAGTTATCATAAACAAAAGAAACAATACAAAATTTAGTTATTTTGAACCTATACTTCAAAATGATAGAGAAATTAACAAAAAATTTCACTAATATGATCCAGGCATTGAACAAATAAGATGAAAATAAAAAATACTTCTGAATGTTGTGTAATCAAAATATCACACTCAAGAATAAAGGCAAATTTATAAGATTACATGGTATCAAATGTCAATGTGTGAGTACATACACACAAAGAGAATAATTGCTATAGAGATAAAGCTTTTAAGATTGAAGAGTAACTTACTATAAAGGAGAAAGTTGGCATTCCACTAATTAAAGACAATTCTAAAGAAAATCAATCTAGATGGTTTGGTTATATTAAGAAGTTAACTTTGTGATTCTATAAGAGAAGTATATTACTGAAATCTTTCCTATAAAAAGTAAAAAATTTAGAACAAAAAAATGACTATTGACTATTAAAAATGGCTTTAACAACTTTGGATCTAGAAGAAAAGCAATTAATGAATAGAAACAATATCATCTTAGAATCAATGTATCGACCTCACTTGATGTGTTAAAGGACAATTCTTGTAATTATAATAACGAAATATGAATTTAGCGTTGACAGCCTAAACCTTTTTAATATAAGAATCTAGCAAAAGATATACAGCCTCACAAGAAATAGTTAAGATTCTATATTTAAGAAATCATGGGAAAAAAATGCCTGTTTTGTTCTTTGTAGAGGTAAATCAAACTTTTACCTTGATCGACAATTAGAAAGGCCTAGTCAAGTCTAACAACTTATCATCAATTATAATCTTCTCTTAAACATCAATGAAGTGGAAGTTTCCCATTTTCTCCAATGCACAGTTCAAAATATAACTTTAACCAATACAAAAAAAAAGATATTTCCACCCACTGAAATGTTGAATAGAAATATGTTGAATAATGGTGGCCCTCCAAATTGAAGTGTATGGAACACTATAACAGATTCGTCCAAAAAAAATAAAACAAAATAACAAACCTTCTTATTGACAAGGAGGATGATGGCTTGTGCTACAGTGGAATAAAGGGAAGCTGAGAGGTTCGAAACTTCGGATTGAAGGAGATGAAAGACTAATGAGGAAATTTAGTGAGGCGTCGGGGATAATATGGGGTCATGTGCACCAGGAACATCGTTAGGTCACCGAGATCCTTTGAGACCACCAGGTCCGACAATGAACTGAGCGCGGATTACTGAAGGAAGAGATGTAGGGACGATTCGAAGAGGCCGTAGATGAGGAGAAGCTCTGCCTTGTATCCTTCTGGGTCCAACTTCATCCTGGATTGAAGCAGAGGAAGGCTCAGCCTATCGGCTGCCTTTCCAGATGCGGAGAAGGAATCTGGTAAGAGGAGGTTCACTACCGTCGCCAGTTCTACAGATAAATTAACAAAACCCTAGTCGAAGGGAAGCTCAGTAGAACCAAGCTAAGGAGCTTATGAGGTTTTGGGATGGCAAAGGTTTAAATGCAAACGATAATTACTATATATTAATAATTTATTAAACAAAAGAAGGGAGAATTGTTTTGAATTTGATTGATGACACAAGGATTGCTCTACGCATTAGTACGGGATTAAAATTTTTAAAATATTTTAATAAAAATAAATTTAATAATATATTCAATTAAAATACTAGGTATTATTACTAAATTTTGATAACAATAATATTTTTTATTATATTATTATTAAACAATAATCTATCGATAAACACATCTTTATGGATAAAATTTATTATAATTTTAAAATGCGTAAATGTGCATCACAATTTTTTGTCATCAGTCTAAAATATAGTTATATGATAAATAATAGAGAAGTACAGTTTGAGAATCTTATAATAAAAGTAAAACTCTTGATATTCTTGTACTTAATGTTAGACTCTTAAGATCCAACAGCTTGAGGTTGGATAATTAAGAGTTAGTTGTGATCGCTAGCAATGCGATCGCCTAAGGACATAATGCTCATGATTCATTCATCTCGTACCCATGTCTTGTGCATTAGTCATAAACCACCATTGCCCTCAAGACAATGCTTTTGGCAATGTTGGCACCTAAGGAGGTAAGTGTAAAGTTTAACTATCCTTTTGACAATGTTTTGTATCGCCACATGCAACACAACCTCCAAGGAAATAAAAGAAGAAAGATAATGTTTGGTCATTCTTTGTAGATGCATAAACTCAAATAGGAAGTGACACTTACGGTTTAATTGAAGGCAGCAAATTTGCCTACTTAAAGAACAAACACTTTTCTAAAGATAAATAGAATTTTGGTTTATTCTCCTGGTGTTTCTTATCCTCCTTTGTGATCCTCGACCTAGGAGACCCCAAGTTATTACTTAATCTTTTTTATATGCACCCAATAAGACTTTTTACTATGTTTTTGTTGATTCCCTTGTTGATATCAAACTTGTTGATCGAGAATATTATTCCCAATATTCATTGCATCATGGAATATAACTTTCACATATAGTTTATACCATTTCATCAAATCTTTCATTTTGATTTATTTATATTATAATGTAACTCTAAATCTCATGTCATATGACATTTACATCACATTGATTTCGTTACATTACATTTCTTTAATATATCACGTTTCTCCTTTAATACATATTTCATTTACATTAAAATTATAATTTATTATGATTTATCTTTATTTACTTTGGTAATGTAAAGTTTTTCTAAACTAGGTTTGATCAAGAAACAACAAACATCTTTGGATTCATCTTCATGAGCTTATCAAGTGAATTATTCATTTTGATATTTTTAAATATTTTTTTAAGAATTTTGGTAAACTTTACCAAATGTTTTGATTCGTATATGATTCGACTATTGAGTATGTTACACTTGACATTCTAACTATCTTTAACTTTGTCATACAATTTATATCATTGTTTCAAGTTTTCACTTAGATTTTCATATATTATAACGATACTCTAAAGAACCCTCGTAGAGCCTTCACATTGATTTGGTTTTATTATATAAATATATAAACATTATATTAAAAAACTTATTTATTTTTGTAAGGTAAAGAAGCATTAACTTTTATATTTTGGTATTCCTAAAAAAAATATTATAATTCTTTCCTAATTTGATAATCATGAAAGTTACACTCATTCTCTTGAGTATATTGGAAGGCAACATTCAAGTAAACTTTATCTCTCATGCTACATTCATATGTTCTTGATTTTCTTATATTATATTGCTTTAATTTGTATCATTATAAATTTAATAATTATTTCGTTAATAATAAAAAAATAGCTTATGATTTTTATGCTCTTTTATTTTGATATTTCTTAATAATATATATATATATATAATATTAAAAAAGTTATTTATTTTTGTAATTTAAAAAAGTTTTTACTTGATATTTTGGTATTCCTAATAAAAATATTATAATTCTTACCTAATTTGATAATCATGAAAGTTACACTCATTCTCTTGAGTATATTGGAATGAAGAATTATTGTAAACTTTATCTCTCATGCTACACTCATATGTTCTTGATTTTCTTATATTATATTGCTTTAATTTGTAACTTTATAAGTTTAATAATTATTTACTTAATAATAAAATAATAGCTTATGATTATTTATGCTCTTTTATTTTGATATTTCTTAATAACAAAATATGAGTCTGATTAAGATGAAACAAATGTCATTAAACTCGACTTCATGGGCACCATCTAATTAAAAATTCTTTTTTATTATTTTTAAATATTTAATTTTCTATCATTTTTGAACTCTTTATGAGGTATTTTATTTTCTACCTAATTTGACGATTGACAATGTTACACTAACCGCCAAATCAACATGAAATTAGATGTTTTGATACAATTTATCTCAATTCTTTGAATTGTTTTCTTTGATTTTTCTTACATTTCTATGAAGCTCTAAATCTTCTCTCATATAACGTTACATCACTATAGTCTTGTTGTATAACATTATTTTAATTTATCAGACTTTAGCTTTAACATATATTTACATAGTATTAAAATAACGATTAATTATTACTTTTATTAAATTGCTTTGGTAATTTCAAAGAATTATAAACAAGTTTCAGTGGAGATGAAACAAATACCATTATTGTCAACTTATAGAGTTCCACTAAATTAAAATTTTATTTCTTATAATTTAAAAAAATTATTTTCAAAACGTTTATATGCTTTGCAAGTCATTTCAATCCAAACCTCATGTGATAGTCGATGATACCACATTAGATCTTCTTAGAATCTTGGATCACAATTTTTCTATAATATTTATCACCTTTCCACAAATTTTTTTATTTGATTTTGTTCTATTACTTATTAACTTTACATCTCCTCCAATGCGACCTTTTAATCACTTTTATTAGTTGTAATACATTATTTTAATTTAACTCAATTCAATTATAATATATATTTACTTATTATTAAGATGTTACTTTATTATTATTTATGCTTATTTGTTTTTGTAATTCATATTTTTTATAAAATGTGTTTTGAACAAAATGAAAAAAAGTTTGTTTTATTTGTCTCAATATGCTCTATCAAATTAAATATTTATTTTAGTATATTTATATATTTTTTTATTATATTTTTTCTCACTTTATAAGATTACTCATACTTGATTCCATCATTGAAGATGTTATACTTGATCTCCTTAGCACCTTGGAGGATATCTTTACCATACAAGTTTTTTTAAATAATTTGGCTCATTTGATCAAAGATTTTTCTTTAGTTTGGATATATTATTATGAAACTCTAGCACTTCTATGGTGTGACATTTACATAGTTTTTATTTAGATATTATAAATTCTTTAAGTTTATCTTATTTTAGCTTCATTATATATTTATCAAATATTAAAAATACTAATTTATTATTATTTACACTTATTTAAATATATATTTTATAATAAATCTAAACAAGTTCTAATTGAGACATATCAAACATCAATACCTTTCTAGTTTAATAAGTTTTATAAATGTAAATGTTTTATTATCCATTGTTTTTGCACTCTTGTAAGATATTTTGATTCTTACAAGGTTGTTGCACACATCGTCCATAGTATTTTTGAATACAACTTTTTTGAAATAATTTATCTCATTTCATAAAAAAATATTTTATTATATTATGGGGAAACTCAAATTCTCTACATATGTAAATTTAATATTACTTAGATTTCGTTATATTATATTTTTTTAATTTATTCCATTAGTATTTTGGAATACAACTTTTCTCATATAATTTATCTCATTTCTTGAAATGTTTTACTTTTATTTAGTTTTATTTTTAGGAAACTCAAATTATCCACTCATGTAAACTTAACATCACTTTGATTTGGTCATATTTTATTGTTGCTATTTATAACCTTTTTAATGTTAATACATATTTACTCTTATTTGTCATTACAATTTATTGTAATTCCAAGCTAAGTCTGACTAAGATAAAATAAATATTACTGAACTCGTATAAAAGATATCTATTTTATTAAATATACATTTTCAAATTTTAAAATATTTTATTTTCTAAGATTTTTGTTCGCTTTTTATGATATTTTTATTTGTATCATATTTGGATTTCTTCAAATGTTTCCCTTTTCTTTGGTTATATGTCTATGAAACTCACACTATCCACTCATGTAAACTTAACATCACTTTGATTTGGTCATATTTTATTATTTCTATTTATAAACTTTTTTGCATTAAGATGTATTTACTCTTATTTGTCTTTACAATTTATAGTAATTCCAAGCTAAGTCTGACCAAGATAAAAAAAATATTATTGAACTCGTCTACGTGAGATCTATTTTATTAAACATACATTTTTGAAATTTAAAATATTTTTTCCTGATTTTTGTTAGCTTTTTGGGATATTTGGATTTGTATAATTGAACACAAAATTCTCCTAAAATTTATCTCATTTCTACAAAAGTTTCACATTGATTTGGCAATATTATTATGCAACTCGAAATTTCCTATCATGTGGCATATATATCATTTAGATTTTGTTTTGTTACATAACTTTTATTTATATCATTTTTGCTTTAACATATCTTCATTGAATATTTAAATAATAAAAGATTATTATTTGTGACTATTTATATTGATAATTTGTAGTAATACTAAATAAGGTTAGATTAAGATTTAAAAAAAAAACCTGGTTAGTCTCATCTCACTGAGCTCTCTTTAATTAAATATATATTTTTTATATTTTAAAATATTTTTTCTAAGATTTTTGCATGTTTTAAAATATTTTTTGATTTATACATGACTTGATGATCGAGGATACCATACCTTATCACCTTGGTATCTTAGAATGTAATTTTCCTATTGAGGATACCATACCTTATCACCTTGGTATCTTAGAATGTAATTTTTCTATACAATTATCTTATTTCTTCAAATTCCTTGTTTTGATTTAGCTATATTACTATATAACCTTAAGTCACCTCTCCTATGAGGATTACATCACTTTGATTCGGTTAGATTATGTTGATTTGATTTATCTCTTTTCCACTTTAATATATGTGTTCTTAATATTGAAAAGTTTTATTGTTATTATTATTTATTATATTCTTCTTTTATAACAAAAGTCAATGGAGTCATTTAAACAAGCTTTACCTAATTAAAATTTCCATTTATGTGTTTTTGAATCATTTATTTTTAATAATTTTGCATGCTTTATGAAACATTTCTATTCATATCTTATTTAATGATCATAGATGTTACACTATCTCCTTAGGTTTTTTGAATGTAACTTTCTTATACATTTTAATTTTTCTCTTTAAATTTTTTTCTTTATTTTGTTATGTTAGTATCAAGCTATAATCTTCTTTTTTGTGAGTAGGGAAAGCCAAGAAAGAGGCCCAAAGAACAACAAATTCTACTAGTAATGGGAAAAGCAACAAGACTCTCTTCTCAGTTTATTATTGTAAGCAGTGCACACCTACTTGTGTGGTCCAATTTGTTGTACACCACTTGAGTGGAGCTTTCAGAGTCGCGAGTTATGGACCCCCTACTCTACATGAAGTGGGATATATTAGATCTATATCTATGCTTTGTCCATTGAAGCATGAATTCCTCGAGTGGGCAGTCCACTTTTGAACTTTGCTCTTCGCTTCTTTCTTCCATCCTCAGATCATTTACCAGGTGAGACGGATCCTGACAATGTCAACTTTTCATCATCAATGCATACTCAAGTTACAAACTTGGAATCAACTCACTATCATGTAGCTGCTACTCAAGCAGCCTTTGTTAGTCTCTTGTTCAATCCTATAGGAAAGTAGCCAATGTTTGATGGGTGATTTGACGATCAGTTGTTGAGTCAATTCCCGTTGGTTCGATTGAGCTTTGATACATGAAAGAACAAAGGGGGCTGGGGCTCTCCTCTTGGGGGCCCCTGCTCTGGGGTTACTTTTTCATGTACCATAGCCCAAGCACTTGAAAAGAATATGGCACACCAGAATAGTAAGCAATCACACTGAAAAGTATGGAAGACATACCAATGATTCACTTATCCCTCAATCTTTTACATTGATGTTTCATACTCTTAAGTAATGTTATCACGACGAATATGATTTGGATTGGAACCAACATCTCGCTCTATCTGGGGCAACTTTAAATTCACATTCATTGAACGAAGGATTTGGGAATTCCTATGGATTTCTTCTTTCTTTAGATCGATTACCATGGTGGAAAACCATTTATGCTGGCCTTATATCAAGAGAGATGTATCCAAAGCAAAGATGTAGGGAAATGTCGGGTTTGCCAAACAACGAATGGAGGAAAGGAGAAAGCAAAACATTGGCATATGCACACCTCTGCCAATTCCTTTGAAGACGCTGGAAGATGTTAATACTAACTTTGTGCTAGGCTTACCTTGCATAGCCAAAGGAATTGGTAGTATAATGGTTGTTGTTGATAGATTTCCAAAGATGGTCCATCTGACTACATCTCAGAAAGTAAGTGATGCTTCTCTTATCGCCACTAATTTCCTGAATGAGATAAAAGAATAGTGATGCATCATGGCTTATCAAAGACCGTAGTGTTTGAGAGAGGTGTCCAATTCATGAGTGACTTTTGGAAAGGCAAGGTCCCTATAGGGAAAGACCTTTAGGGAACTTCTTCCAAGTGAAGGCCTTATAACTAATCAGCTTTTCCAGAGTGCTCCTCCCTTGCTGGCCAAACACTTGAAACAAAGTGGAATTATACTAGGGTGAGAATACCCACTCTTTTGTAAACATGACTTAGTAATATGAACTTCCCCATAGCCTCACTGTTGATTTTCCTGCTGTCACTCTGGAACTTGATTCGTGCAATTATCCTGATCGGCTGTTTTTCTACACGTAACACTACATCTACCGATCGACAAGAATTCAGCACAAGGATTACTGAATTGTTTAGACTTTTTGGTTGTTTGGAATCATACATAATTCTATCGATCGATAAGAATTCAACACTTTTCACTTGTGCCAACATATACCACCTGACGCCCATTTTATGCATCCACTATGGTTATTTCATATCCTCTTTTTTCTAGACATATTGTTCGACTAACTATACCGGTTGATGTAGCATTAGAAACTGTATTGTTACTCTTGCTACCATCAAGATAAATCTGACCGCTTCCTCTGTTCCTGCCTACATATATGGGATATTTTCATATGTTAGCATCTTCTTTCGTAGTAGGGTTAGCCAAAAGAATGGTGAAGACAATTTCACTCTATTTCTTACCAGGAACAGGACCTATCACAAGAAGATTTTAGTGATTAGGATGATAACACTAGGTTCCCCACAAGGGGACCTGACCCTCGGTTCTGATGCTAATGGAATTGACTTTTGGCTAATGACTTCATATTCTATATTATAAACCTTGTCTTACATCAAGTTCAGTATTTGCCTAAGTCACTAGCTTAGCCAAACCCTGGTATCTATATGTGGGCTTTCTTCTTCTACTTCTCATATCGATCATTCATTCGGTTAGATTTTCAAGCAAGAATCATGGCATCATCTTCGTTGATTTTCATAGTCAATGTCCCTCAATCCTGAGTGAGGTACATCCCCAAAGCTGACTCTTTTTATCAATATGAAAGCACTAGAGCACCTGTTCGATTCCTTTGAAGCTATTAGCCCTGTGGATTCAAGTTGACCCGCCTACCTGACCGAGTTGTTTGATTGAGTGGAGGTTGGTGATCTCCTTCTTCTGCTTTCATTGCTTAGCTTTCTTTGTGGTGTGCCTTGCTATTCAAAAGTAGGTTGGAAAGGCTTAGTGATTCTACATTTCATGGAATTTTCAGTGTTTCTAGCTAATATATATCTCAAAACAAAAGAACTTGTACTTGCACTTCTAGTAAGATAAGGTCAAAGTCACCCCAAAGAAACCCAAACAAGCCAACAAAGACATAGTCATTGACACCTTGCCTAGGAATAAGAAACTTTGATTAAAATTCCCTCGTGAACCTTTAGCAATATTAACATCACCATCCAGCTTCATTGTTTCCTCTCATTTGATCTACATAGCTTTGATATCCAAAATTCTCTTAGCTATTCCTCTACCGGGTAGGCACAAACCATTAGAATCGGTAAGATCACATAAAAAAGTAGCAGAACTATTACTATTCATAATAATGATAAGAAAATCTACCAGGCTCTGGCCCAACCCCCCTTGTGTTTATATCTGCTTTTCTTTTCTTTTGTGCTTGAACTGTGAGAAAAGTTGAAATGTTGTCACAATCTGACTACCCTACTTTAGAATATTTCAATCTATTTGAATATGGTTTTTCAAACTTCTTAGGTGAAAAGAGTTTGTTGTTCTACTTGTGTTTTTGTTTTGGAGTGAAGGATTCTTCTTTAATCTTTCACCTCAAATTTGAAGGATAACAATTGAGGTTTTTTTTATTTACTATTGCTCTAGAAATAAGTAATCTACCTACGTTGTGTTCTTTGCAAGAGCTTAGCTTGCTCAAACGGCCTTCACAACTATATGAAACTGATATCTACCCTTCCACAGCCTTACCATCATTTTCTTTATCCTAGTACCTTCAAACCACCACTCCACTTGCTCCCTTGACTTCGCCCATAAGCTTCCTTTCACTTACCATCAACCCCTTACTCCTACTCCATTCATCCAAACCAGTTTGACCAGCAACTCTTTTCAATCAAAATCTTTCTGATCAGCTAGTAGGTGTTCCTCTCCAATCCCATTTTTTGATTAACAGGTAGGGGCTATTGCTGAATGTCATTGTTCTGCACTCCTCCATATCTTCTAGAACAATCAAGGGCTTTAACCTTCAGCTTTCATAGGTGGGAACAGCTAACTCATCAAAGAAGTCAATCTTTCCAACAACGCATCGGGTCGGGCTCTCTTCTTGTTAGTCATATGGAATATGTATCGCACCTAAAGAAAAGTGAAGTGAGGTAGTCCCCATTTAGTTTAGCAAGCATAATCCAGAATCGGATCTCTTTTCTGAGAATACGTACCTCCCTTTACTACAATTTGAACTAGTATTCTCCTCACTAGAATATTGATAGGTCCCAATGAGATGTTAAGAAAGTCTAAACCACCAAAGTGGGCCTGCTTGTAGGAAAGTCTTTGCCTTTCCTTTTTTAACCAGGGACTCTCTTGCTAATTTGACCATTAAATCTTGCCACTACTAAAATTTCTCCCAATTCTCTTGTCGCTTTCTATTTGTCTAAGTCGAAGAAATCCAGGAATTTGGAAATAGCACCAACTAATAAATCAGATAATCTATATGGAAGATATATATGAAGACTATCCAAGAATAGTGAAACTAACTAGTAGTGATCAGGAACTATTAAGTGAACAAGCCAAGTTTTTCAAAGAAAAAAAATAGGTCTATCAAGCAGACAAGCTCCACGCTAAAGCTCAAGTCAACAGATCCTCAAAGGCCCCCTTCCCAACCCTGTCCCTTATTGAGTGCCTAAACAAAATACTCTATTACTATTGGGCTCAGGGATGTGCTTGATCCAAAGAAAGGATTCTCAGGGGGAATCTTTGACTTGCTACTAAGTCACAGTTAGAAGTTCCCCTATGGGGGCCCCTGAAGGCCCTAACTTAGAAAAAAGATATGAACTAGTATGATTCTTTGTCAAAAAGGTTTTGTAGCAAAGGGAAATCTTCATCAGTAGTGGAATGGAATCATTCAATCCAAGCAACAAGAAATTCTCTCCCTTTTTGGGGTATTCTACTTTCAGACTAAAGAACTATTCCACATAAGGCTGATCAGTTCATAAGGTAAGGGCATAGAATCTCTCTCCTTAAGGCAGATTGACTGGATAAAAGATTATAGATCGAAGTCAAGGAAAGCATTTTTTCCTCCCACCCAAGATAACAAACAATTTCTAAGGCTTAATCGAATACTTATCGATAGTATCCTCCATTGAATGATGCCTCCACTCACTTCCCCTACCCTTAACTAATAGCAATGAACTACTCTTATTACTCGACCACTAATTCATAATCAGACATGAAGTTTATTAGCAAGAAAAGTGTCTCTAAGGGTAAGTCAGTCTCAGCTCATTTAGTTTAGCAATGTCAAGGGGTTGAGGGGGGACTTTTGAGAATAGTTTTTAGATAAGGATGTGAAAGAGTTTTTGTGGCATGATTAGAGAAGAAAACTCTCTCCATATATCGGTCCAATTCATGTGGACATGCTTGTGACAAGTGGAGTATGACATCAGTAATTGATAAGCAAAGCGGATCTCCATATCATCTATTGTCAAAAGAAGAAAAGACGGAAGTTTTGTAGATAAAGGCTTGACTTGAATGAACTACTCCGGCCCAAACCTATCCTCGTGAAAGCAGCGAACGTAGAGTCTACTCTTTCCATGCTCTAATTGAATAGAGAAGTAGAATAAGACTTGGTGGGTGCGAGCAGAGTGCTAAGAAGCTCTAGTTCCATCTTTCTCCTTTTCTTTGAATCCATTTTCAATTTTTTAGTAGTCCATTTTGAGAACTTGAGTCTACTTACACTACATTTCTAAGTGCTGACATTGTTAAGTCTCTTGCACACCATATCCTCATTCAAATGATATATTGTTGTTATATGAACTGGGTGTATTTTTGTTTACATCCTTGAGTTCATCCTTTTATTTTTAATAATAAACATAAAAGAATTTTACAAAAATATAAAAGTGTGATTTAAACCTAGGAAAAAATGATTGAAAATGTAAATCATGTTTCTTAAATCAATGAATAGTTTGACTTAAACTGATAAAAACTTTAAGAAATTAAAAAATTGATTCTTATTTATTTGCTAAATCAAGAAGATGATTGAATAATTTTGATGCCTAAATATAATTTGAAATTAATATTAAAAAATTGTCTTAAAATAAATAAGCTAGCATTCTATTTTATAGTAAAAAAATCTTAACAAAACTAATGCAGGCGTTTTCAATTGTTGAAGCTTGCCAAACACTAAAAAATGAATCACTTGTTCTTTAAACATAAACTTGATTCAATGTGAAAATGCATGTTAGAATAAAATGCTAAACATTTATTGTATGATTCATCAAACACAAAAGTATGCCAACAATCATAATAATTAATATTTTTTTCAAATTTTGAATCAATCAAATTATAATATGCCATAAATGATTTGTTTCTATAATTACTAAAAATAAACAAAATCAACTTGAAAAGAATTGTGTGAGCTAGACTATTCAATGAAGTGTAATTGAAGCAAAGTGGTTTTCTTTAAAAAATCAACTACAACAATTTCTTAGAAATTTCTTAAAATTTAAGTGTTATTAATAATTTACAAAATTTAGATTAAGTAAATTTAAGTGATAGTAAAAAATAAAAAATAATAGATACTGAAAATAATTTCAAAGAAATAATCATAAATTAAAGGAGAGCATTAATCAAGTAATGACATACATGTAAGAGAAGTTCATTAATTAACTATTTGTATATTCCTTTTATAAATAATTTATGTTTTTGTTAATTTTATTAAATATTTTATTATCATCAAAATAGAAATTTTATTGTGTTATTGAGCTCTTGTCATGGTATTTTTTTATTGATAACAAACATTAAGTGCTTTTAATAAATTTTTGAAGTTAACTTTTAAATTTTAGATAGATAATGTTTGTATTAATGGGAAAACTTGAAGAAGTGTAGCATAAGCAAAATCCTATGAAAACCATTTTACTTTGAGTAACAAACTATCAAAAGATAAACTTTGAATTAAATTTTAGGGACTTTAATTTTACTTTGATTAAAATGTTAAGCTTGATTGAAATATTTATCACAAGTCACAAAAGTTAAATTTTATTAAAATTAATATTTTAAAAAATCTTTAGTATTAAAAACTTAATTCTTTTTTTTGTTATCTTGAATTCATTTTATTTTTCTATTATATCATACTATTTATTAAATAACTTTTGTTAAATGCACAATTTAATTATAATAATAAATTTAAAAATAAATCATAATTAAAATAATACTAATTATTAATAAAAGAACCAAATGTCTTTACATCACCTAAAACATGCAGGCTATCGTTAAGCATTCTGGAATGCAAGTTCCAAAACTCGTCGTCAATTGTGATAGTAAGTACAACTACAAATATTTTATGTGGTCTTGGAATGGGTCAATACTCTCTTATCCACATATACAATTTGTAAATCATCACTAACCGTATGAGTGATGGCCTTTCGAGCAAACCAGGGGCAGTTAACCCAAAATAAGTTGACATTGAGAAACATGTAAGCTTTATATACAAAACATCTTTATTCACTTTCATAATATGGGACTAAAGTTAAGCCTTGTTTTTACACAACATGCTTCTAAATTACAGGACTTAGTAGAACTTTCTAATCATGTAATTTCATGATCAAATGATCTTGATCTCTTCCATCATTTTTATAAAGCCTAAGAAATGTAGGCAACAGATCAAGATAAATTTAACAGTTTCGATGAAATTCATTTTCTAAACACTCTCATCAAATCTCATCCGTTCAACATGCAGTTTCCTTAAACAAATTGTCTTAATTCGTTCTAATTGAGTGACAAATGTGCAGCATCCCTTTTAGTTTTTATAAGCCTTTAGAATATTATATTTAAACAATAATTTTTCAACTAAAAAAATATAAAATACAATAATGCTTCTTTTTCTTGTTTAATAAATGCTTTTAGCGAACAGAAAAAGCCTATAAATAAGAGAGGTCTCGAACAAAATGGTTTGATGAATGTTTAAGCTATAAGAAAAATATTTTTAAGCCATTAGTAGCCCATGATAATTGTCACTATTTTAGCTACTTCTTTTAGTCGTGACATTCTTAATTATAGCATTCTTCATAAGTCAGTTAAGTTGTTAATTTTAATTTTTTTAATTGATTTATTTAAGATAGTTGTGGCTCTTTAATCATTTCATTAACCATAGGATTTTCGATTGTATTGATTCTTATTTTATGTCACCAAATCTTTTTCCCATATTGTCATTTGATTTTGCTGTAAAGCTATCATAAATTGTTAGTTTTGTGAGGGTCTAGCCAATAAGGCTTTTGCTAAATGGTTCTATAAATTTCTTTTCATTGATTTTGATGGGATTAGTTGCAGTTGTTTAAGTAGAATCACCTAAATATCATTGTTGTACATTTTAGTTCTTATTAATTTTCCTATTTCATGTTTTTTTCATATAAATTATTCTTATTTAAAAAACTAATAATTTTAATATAAACATAAAACTTTTATAAAATTCTTTTAAAAAAATTATTGGAGTATTTGTGTGAGAAACTTAAATCTTTATTCATAACAATTCATCCCCTTCTTAAAGAACTAAACTACATCATATGTCTTAATGAAGTATTATTTAAAAAGGAAGGGGTGAATTGTTTAGAATAAAAAGTTGTTTTTCTTTTAAAATATTTAAAAGAATTCTTTAATATATTTTTTAATAAGAAAAGTATATCATAAAAAATTAGTTTTAGTAAATATTAAATTTATTTTTTTAAAAAAATTACTCTATTTTAAAATATGTTCATTTTCTTTTCATAATACATTTTTTAAAAAAAATCAAAAAATTTGTATAAATAAAAAATGATAGGAAAATTATTTTCAAGTGATTTAGCTTAAAATGAAGCCTTTATCGACCCCTGCCAAAATATAACAAAAACTAAAATAACTAATATAACTCTTTTGTCGAATGATTTGTGGGTTGAAACTTTACAATAAAAAAGTAATAGAAATTGACTACTAAGGCCCCACAACCTAACAAACTTGAAATAAAAAATAATTTAGCATCGTAAAACAAAAATTAATAAAAAACAAATTTTATATTTAAAAATATTGAATGAAGTGCCAGTATTTTAAATGAATTAATTAAAAAAATTAAGAACTTCACTCATTTGAGAAGAAAGTGAAGATTAGTAGTTTGATATGTGAAGGACAAAGCATATGGATGTAATTATGAGCACTGGGTGCTGGCTTAATTGTCATCACTTAAAACTTTTTCTTTAAATTTTGTAAAAAATTCATCAATCAATTTTATTAAAAAATTGTCTCATTTATAAAAAATTTTTAATAACAAAAAGTACTTACTAAACTTATCAATTAATAATTATGGATAAATTATGAAAATCCAAATGTCTTCAAAAAAAGTAAAAAAGAGCCATAACACAAGAACTGCTCAATCTAAAGGCTCCTAGATTATTTGATAATGAAAAAAACATGATCAAATAGATTGGATTAAAAAGGCACTATTTGATCCGGATTAGTTGATCTAAATTGTGATATAATGACAACATTTTTTCTATTATGCATGGATAAAATGAGTGGTGTTCGATTATGAAATTGCATTATCGAACAATGAACCTAATTCTGTGTTTTTAAAAGGCAAATAAGATTATGATCATTTGATTACATAATTGCATTATTAGATGATAGAATCGCCCTAATAATCTTGAGTATAGTCATGTAAAATGCTTACACATTTTAGTCCCAGATTGGATTGTTCTTACTTTATAAGAATTTTCTTATGCTACATAATAAGTGCATTGTTTGGGCTTAGTAAACCCCTTGTTCACTGTAAAGTGATTTCCCTTATTGCTAATACAGTCATACTATATTAAATTTGGACTTTTGGGTTATGTATTGAACCAAAATTTTTTGATGAGTTTTGATGTTATTTTATCAATCTGGCGAACCCAACTGCACATATTTAGAAGCTATGCTTTAATCGAACACTTTTGATTATTATTAATAATAGGTTTTTCTTCTCTATTATTTTAATTATATTTTTATTTTTAACTAATCAATTATTATAATTATAATACACTTTTTTAAATAAGTTATTGATATAAAAATTCTAATTATATTATTAAGAACAAAATAATTCTTTAGATGGCTGACATTTGATAAAGATTTTAAAATCCTAATATTGTTTCTAAAATGATTAATTTAAATAAAATTTTGTTATCAGCCCTTAAAAGAGTGATTTTAATTAAGCTTAACATTCTAATAAAAATAAAATTATAATATCTAAAAAAAATTCAAAATATTTCTTAGTTATTTGTTAATCCAACCAAAATGAACATCACAAAATTTCACCTTTGCTCTTCTTTCTTTTCAATGTTTACCTTGAATAGAGGTATCATCTATCTAAAATTTAAAATTTATTTAAGAAAATTCATTAGCAATACTAAGATTTTATGATCATCAAGCAAAACATAAGGACAATGGGTCAACACAACAACCTCTCTTTCATGAAGAAAACATAACTCTTAATAAAATTAATTAAAGCATAAATTATTTTTAAAAATAAAATGCACAACTATTAAAGATAAGCTCCTTTAAATGTACACCAGACTAGATTAATGTTCCCCTATAATTTATGCTCATTTTAATCTTTCACTTTCTATTCTCCCCCACTTTGTCATCACTTAAAAAGAGTTAATCTATATTTAGTAAATTGTTCACAAATTTATAATTTCTTGAAATTATCAACCAAGTAATCAATTTATTTAAGTTTATTATATTCAAATTATATCTAAATCTATTGATCTAAGACTTGCATAATTTCTTTCAGTTATATTTAATTCTTTCCTTCAAACTATTTCCAAAATTTTTTATTTATGCTATCTTGTGTAATGCATGACTAAATATTTGTTACAATGGAGTATGGTTATGAAAGATTAAGGTGTAACACCAATCATAATTCATCTACAACTTTTTTTTGTTTGGAAGATCATTACAAAAACTTAAAGTTTTAGGTTTTTGACTTTTGAATTTATTTATTTTTTATTTTTATTTTCTAAATATAATTTGTCAAATCTTATTTGTAATATATATATATATATATATATATCTGTGTGTGTGTGTTTGTGTGTGTGTGTACATGTGTGTGTGTGTGTGTGTGTGTGTGTGTATTATTTTAATTAGAATTAATTTATCAATGTTACAATACGTAATATTTTACTTTAAGTGTTAGAATTGGGAACACAAACCATTTTAGCTCCAACACATTTAGATGTAATTAAGATACTATTCTTATTCATATAAAACATGCTTCCAAAAGAGCTAAATACTAATAACAAAAAAATAGACAAACACTACTACGATCATACACCATAATAAACATGGTAATAGAATAAAATAATTCGATGACACAAAATGTAAATTAATTAAAAAATCTTATGCTTGATAAAACTTACTAAGAAATAGGTGTTTTAATTAAATCAATTATAATTAAAGAAAATTAAGAACTTAGCTTATTTGAGAATTAAGCAGCGATTATTAATTTTTGATTGAAGCATGCTCAATAAGAAAATGTCAATGAGCAATGAAAACTAAATGTTTGAATATCAAGACTTAAAAAGTTATCTTCATATTTTGTAAAACTTTTACCAATTTATCTTGTTCAAGAATTCACTTATCTATAAACAATTTTATTGACTAAAAGCACTTGCAATGTTAAATAACTACTCATTATTATTTAAATTGAAATATCCACCATAGTTTTTAATTAATAAATTATAAAAATCCAAACAACAAAAAAGACTCACTACATAGAAGCACTCCATCAGGAGTCTCTTAGACCATTTGACTGTGAAAATTTCTCAATTGGATGGATAAGATTAAAAGAACCATTTAGAAATTATGATTTCATTTGAACCAATAAATTTAAATCATGATTTTACTATTAGATTTAGCTCTTTCTTATAGATAAAACATGGACTGTGAGATCACAAATTTATGTGATTGTATATGAGGATCTAAATAAGTTTTTTAAAAAGTGGATGATATTAGAATCATTCGATCCCATAATTGTGATTGTATAGGAAAAGCACTCCCAAAATTTTTAGTACAACCATAAATGGATACAAGTTTTTTTAGTCTTACATTGAATAAATGATTTATTATTATGGCTTTATTAGATCTTTCTTACATTGAACATTTTGCAATTTTTTTGTTTGTCTACCCCTTACTATGCTCTAGATGTAAGTTATTTTTTGATTCTTGAGTTATAAATGATTCAAAATTGTTTGATAGGTTAGAGAGTTATTTATTGACATAATAAATGTTATTACCTGTATTCAAGCACTATGTTCTAACTAAGACTTTTTGCTCTTTTTAGTAATATGTATTTTTATTATTTTAATTATATCATGATTTTTTACAAATTTATTTTTATAATTAAAATACACTTTTTCCAACAAGTTTTGGAAAGAGAATTTCCAAAGGTACAATAAGAATAAATGATTCTTGGATGACAAAGATAAGATCAAGATTTTAGAATCCTAATATTTTTTAAGATGATTAATTTAAATAAGGCCAAATTTTTTTACCTTGTATTAGTGATTTGGATAAAGCTTAATATCTATTCAAAAAAAAATTGGAATAGCTAAAAATAAATTTAAAATAAATTCCATTGTTAAATTCAAACCATAAGTGCTCTTCTTTTTTAAATTCTCCTATGAACATAAGCATTAATTTTTTAAAATTTACAAATTCTCTTTAAGAAATTCATTAATAATTTTTTGGATTTGCTATTATCCAATAAAATACCATGACTAGTGGTCAATAACATAATACATTGAACCATCAAATACTTTATGAATTATCATAAAACTATCAACTATCATTTGATAGTGATAGTTTCCTTTCTATAACACTTTTGGTTCCATCATCAAAAAAGCATCATATAATGATAAAACTTATTCCTTCTCCTTCCTTAATGGCACCTTCATAATTATCTAATTTGTCTCCCTCTTCCTAGCCTTTATAATAGTTTTTCGTTTCAGTCCTAACTTAATGTCTTTGTTATTAGTTGCTTTCCTTTCATAATTCTCCTCATTTAGTACATAATTTTTATTATATTAGATATCCATTGTGACAAAAACCTTATAAAGATAACAATTTCCTACACATTCTATAGAAAATGACTTCTAAAAGTTTTTCAACAAATTCCATAAAAATGCAACTCCAAGTGTTGTATATTTAAGTAAATAATTCATATATTTCTAAAATCATTTAGGATTTTTATTATTTTGTTCTTAAAAATTCCTGTAGAAATAAATTAATATTTTTTAAAAATGTTTTGGTATTTTTAATGGCATATCCATTTCAATTTGAAGAAAAATTATTATTTAGTGTTCATTTTCATTTGTTCTACCATTTTTTACTTCTCATTTATATTGTTAGTTCTTTGAAATAGTAGTCTTTGTGATATTATAAAAAAAATATACATATGAAAATTTCATTTAATCACATTCAAAATAAATTTTAAATACACTTACATTTATTCAACGAATATTAAAAAAACTTTGAAGTCTATTGAAAGTTTTGTAAACTTTCCTTCATATAAGAATTTAATCATGCAAGTTCAAACAATATTGGGATGCCTCCAAACAAACTCTTCCTCTACTTTTGAAGTACCTACTAGTTTCTATAACTTATCCATTATAGATTCAACATGGCATGGTCCCCTTCTTTGTTTTTTTGAATTCCCATGTTATGAACCCCATTGGCCTTCCCTTATAAAATAATCAAGGATGCACCATCATGCTACTTTGATCATGTCTAAATATATATGTAGTATTAGCAACAAATTTTATTAAAACAAAAAGAAAAAAAAAATAGTGTGCTCCCTAACTAATGATAATAACAAAACTATATTGTAAGTAATGTAACAATTTATTTCAATAATTTATAAAAGAACAAAATTCCTTTTCTTTAGTTATCCTCATTTTCCAAACATTATAATGCATTTTTATTGGGCTTGCCTATAACAATACATGATCCTCTTCCTAACAATCTACTTTCTTTATTTTCTTATCAAAAGTTCCATGGCGTAAACCATTTCTTTATTAATTCATGCTTTGTTTGAGTGGATCTTCTTAAAAGTTTCTAAAATCATATCTATATCAAGAAGGGTACTATTAAATTGTTAATATCAACATAATCATAATATCACAATATATTATATAAAACATTATAAGATGTCATATCTATGCTAGATAACAATTATTTTTGAAAGCAAATTAATTAAAAGTCAAATACTTATCCTAATTATATAAGAAACCTAATTTTGATGGACTAAACATTTTTGTTAATTGTTTTAAATATTCTCTTTCATTGACTTCTATTTTAGCCTAAAATGTTGTGTTAAACATTAGTTTCTTATAATATGCTTTGCATAACCTTTTAAAAAAGTATGACTTAAGTTTAGAATCCTTATGTAATATAATAGTTCTTGCCCTACTACATAAGCCCTACTATTTTGTCAACATATATATTACATATTTGTTTTTAAAAAAAAAATGTTCTATTAATAGGTAAAATATTAATCTTAATTATAAAAAACCTCATTTTCAATTAATTCTAATTTAATGTCTCCACCCAAAAATATTTTGCTTTTAATCTTCCTCACATCGATAAGCTAGCTTAAGATAATAACTTCTTACTATCAATATGCTATAATGACAAATGTAGTAAAGTTAATTCTATATGATATGGATGTAGCAAATATCATTAAATTATACTAAGCTTCCTCTATTTTATATATCTAACAATTTTTATCTCCTTATTAAAACATTAGTAGCTACGTTTACTTTTTCTTTGGTGATATAGGAACTCAAAAATCAGAATGCCATTATAATTAAGCCACTCTGGTAATCAAAATGTCTGAATAGATTTATTATGAAACTAATTATGAATAACATATTATACATACTTTTGAATAACAGGAAACCAAAATATGAAAACTTAAACATATTTTGATAGTAGAGTTACATCAATAAGTAGATAGGAATTGGAGATTAGAAACTAAGACAATGGAGGCTATTTCTTCATAATATTCTTCAAATAGATAAACCCATAACCTATTTAATAAGGAGACTTAGTTGTAATGGAATCTACTCATGTAAATTTTGATGAAATTATGCATCGAAACAAAGAGGTAGATTTTTAAGACGTAAAAGACTTTGGAAAAGCAAAATTGGTAGGAAAACAAAGATCATGGAATGACAAACTTTATGGATTTCTACTCAAACAATATTTTAGGTTGGGAATATAGATAGTGTTTTGTTCCACAAGGATTGTTTTGATTAATTTTTTCTTGTCCAACATTACTTTTACGATGCCATATTTGGAACAACAAATTGTGACTTATGTGAATTAATTGTTAAGCATGTAGGTGTCAGATTTGAGATGAACATAATAAGTGAGGTTTCCTATTTTATTGAATGCAAATAAACTAGGATGAGAAAAGTATCCTTGATATTGAATAAATCATATAAATTAGATGTTAAAACATAAAAAATAAGAAAATAGTTGCACCAAAGGCGTCGGCATAGAATGAAAATCACTTTAGGGATGTAATCTTAAGTGACCTCTCTTTTGGAGTACAAACTAATGCCTCTCTTTAAAAAAGAAATTATATATGGTGCATCTATTTCTAAATTTGTACCTCAAAATACAAGTGAAATCTAGAGGAAAGAAATTTTTTATTTGTCCATGTTGGATGGTTTCAAGTTTTTTTGTGAGTGAATGTTTTGGAATCAATAGACATTCAAAGCAACCACATTATTATGGCAAAAAGTGGGCACTAAAAAATAAAATGTAAATAGTAGTGTGGTTACCATTCAAAATAAGGAAAGGCTAGTTGTAAAGGGTTATAATAAGTAGAACTAAACTTAGAAGGAACACTTGAACCAATGGTAAGGTCTAAGGCAACAAGGTCATTTTTACCTTTTCCTTAATACAAGTCATTTAAACTGTACCAAACAGATGTTAAGAGCACTTTCTTAAATGTTGTTATTTAGGAGAAAGTGTATGTAGGATAATGGGACTACATTCAACATTTTCTTCATCAAAATTATGTGCATAATCTAATGAAAGAATCATATGAATTGCAACAAGAACAAAGATCCTGTTAGGAACAAACTTAGAAGTTTTCTAATAAAACATTATTTTAGGATTGGAATGTAGATAGGACTTTGTTCATCAACAACTATGGTAATCAACTTCTTCTAATTGAGGATTATATAAACAATATCATATTTGGTTCAACCAACTTAGACTTATGTGAATGATTTAGTGAGCATAAAGGGGTTTGGTTCAACTTGAACATAATGGGTGAGGTTACATATTTCTTTGGATGGAAAGCTAAGGAGGATAAGAAAGATAACCTTGTATCCAAAATCAAGCACAAAAATAAGGTGTTAAAATTGTGTGAACATGAGAACATCAAATGCGTTTCTACTTTCAAGAGTCCCCACCCTACTAGTGAAAAAAACATGAGAAAGAAAAACCATTAGATTTCAAGATATACTTAGAAATGACACATTCTTTACTTGATTATTAGAACACCTGATATAGCTTTTAGTGTCACACTTTTTTGATCAATTTCAGTCAAGCCCCATGGACTTTCGTCTAGAAGTTATAAAAAGAATATTTTGATAATTGCTTGAAGCAAAGGTGTTAAACGTTTGGCATCCCAAAACTTCCTTATGTCATGATCTCATACTATACGGATATAAAGATTATGTATGTTCTTGAGTACATCAGAAAAACATTTTACGTATTTAATCAATTTTTGTACCTAAACTAATGATCTAGCAAAAAATACGAAACTATTGTTTTAGAAAAAAAAATGAACCATAATATATAGCATTAAGAGGATTTCTAGCAAAAAATGTTTTGGTTTCAAAAAGAAATTATGTGATGGCAATACATTTACGAGCAATTCCTATATAATATGACAATTTGAATGCTTTTTTTTGAACTTAAAGCGTTATAAAGTACTGTTCGATTGAACAAATTGATTTTAAGTAACATTTCATCATGGACTATGTAGATTGAAATATAATTGACATATAATTTGTTGCTAACAACATGCAACAAGTTAGCACCATGACAAAGCTTCTTAGCAAAGATTTATTCCATAGAATTAGAAGATTTTTTCATGATGACCAAAAGAGGTTATTGTTCCCATGAGCTATTCTCTATGATATTTTTATTTTAATAACATAGTGAAGTGGCATAGTTATTGATTATCTAGCTTTGCTTGTAGATATGATAGTTGAACAACATTAGGACATTAATGTCAAAATCACTAGTCAATTGATTAAATATATGGATATAACCATTTGTGGAATTAGAATGGAAAGGATTCTAGCATGGTCAAGAAACTACGTGTTTTTTTTGTTGAAAAATGAATAATAGGAGAGAGTTGAATTGTGTGTTTAACAAATTTTTTTATTCCAAAAATTTAGGGAAAAAATTTTGAGCTAAAAATAAAGCTTTTTTTTAATAAGACTTATAAACAAAATAAAATTTTTAATAATAAACAAAATGCACAAAAGATTTTTAAGTAGTTTGACTAAAACCTGTGCCTATATCCACTGTCAATCCCTTATCAGGCATCTACTAACTACTCCATTTTTCAAAGCTAGTAGAGTTAAAACAAATATATATTGGTGCTCCACTGAGATACTAAAATTTGAAAAATTTAAGCTATAAGAAAACATTTTAAAATTTAAAATTTTTGCTTAAAAAAATCTATACACCTTTAAAATTTTTGCAATTATAGCATTGTCAATTGATTAAATATATGGATATAACTATTTGTGAAATGCTAAAAATATTATGAAGCAAAGTGGGAGAAATGGAGATCGACAAAATTCCATAACTTTTATAATTAGGTACAAATTCATTGCTCATAGTTTGAACTTCAGTTTTACTGTAAGAAATTTTTTTTATTCAATTGTTTTAAGATCTGGTAAATGATCCCTATTTATAAATAAAATAAAAAACTGAAAAAATATCTCACCCAATAGTTAAAATGTACTTTTTAGAAAGCCACAATTAAAAGGATGTGATGGTGGTACAACTATCGTCCAATTAAATGAATGGAGTGGTAAGCATCAGATCAACTAAAATGATAAAGGGTCTAAATTTATTCACGACAAGATAAGGTTTAGGGAGTTGGATTCAAAAGTCTGATGAATAGTAATGATGATAAGATTACTATTCACATTGGTAAAGAGACTCTAAATCATTCGATCAACTATTCTGGACAACTAGCTGAAGAATGTTAACTATTCATTAATACGAGTGTGATCATGACTGCTCGATCTTGAAAATGCATGATCAGTTAGTGCGAAAATCTCAATTTTGGTAATAGCTTTTGTTTTGTCTCATCTTGAAAAATAATTTAAGTATTTTGTGCTTATAATGGATAAACTATATGTTACGATCAGCCTAATGGGTTGGCTACCCATAGGTGTTGTTAAGGAGACATGATCCGGGTCATTAATGGGCATGTATTTGTCTAACGTAACTCAATTTTCCTTAATTTATTGAAGAACCTACAATGACTCTCTCTACCTAAGCCTCTTCATAAGTAATGCCTTCAACAAATAATCCAAGCAACCGCAATAGTAACCTGACTTGATCGATACTTGGGCTTGACTCATTTCAGATTTGATCAGGTTCCCAGCTTGCAAGGGTCCCCAAAGCATTTGCCCCAAGGTGCTACATGCTATTTGACCTTAGCCTTTTGGGGTTAATGGTTTAGAGTGCTTAAGAAAATGTATTATTATTATAATAATAAAAATTTATATATAATTAAAATTTTAATATTTATAAGATTTTTAAGAACTCAAATGCTTTCAATTAAAACATAACTTGAACCTAAGTCAAATATGCATAAAAGATGATAAGCCTATTGGCCAAAATTATGAAACAATTAAAAGTTTAACATGTTAATCATAAAAATTTAGAAATGTAGTTCTTTTTTATTAAGCACTCTACAAAGACCTTTGTCTTTGGCTCCTATATTAGTAGATTAAGCCATCAAATTGTATTCAATATTTATGTTATAGTTCTTACTCAATCAAATCGAGACTATTGGAGTACTCCATGAGATCTAACTAAAACAATACTAAGTTTAATAAAGTATTAGTAAATACTTAGGCTTTATTTTGTGATCATCATATTAAAATGTATAACAATCTCCCTCTTGAGGATTACAAAACTAAAGCTAAATGAAAACATAACATTAATGCAAAAATTAAATTATTTAGTATTCAACATTATAGTATATAGCTTATATGATAACACATATACTCCTCTTGAATTCTAGCTTACCATCACCATAATTCTCACGCTTAGTACTCTCCTTTTTTTGTAATAATTCAAAGGGGTTAATGACACATAAGCTTAATCTAAGTTTAATTAATACTTTGATAATCAATGGCTCAGTACAAATATCAACTAATTAAGTAGACTATGGCACAAATCACAACTAAACTATTTTTTTATACATGCTCTCTAATAAAGTTATACCATAATTCTATATGTTTTGTCCTTTACCTGGTTGTCTGATCTTCGTGAAAAAAGACAAATTCAGGGGATCTGATTTTGAAAATATAAAAATATCGGACTCGAAAAATATAAAAAAATTGGATTTGAAAAACATAAAATTTTTTTATTTGGGTTGAACTTAAGTCAATTTAGGAATTGCTTGGAACATTCATCTTGTGTGATGTTGTAGGTGAACACAAAGAGGCCAAAAGAACATTATCCTGTTCTTTTAGATGTGTTGAGCTCCACAATTCCTGTACATTATAAAAAAGGCTTCTTTGTTTCAACAATCACTTTTTCTTTGATCCACATCAAAAAGGGGTTCATGTGCAACACATGTCTTAGGAGAGCCTTGCTTTCTTGATTTTTCTAGGCTTTTGTTCTTTTTTTTTTTGAATTACCATTTTTGAGCTGCTTTTGGAAAGGGAAACCCGATATGGGAATTCCCAACTCAGCTTACGCGATAAATGATTGTGAGAACTCCATTCACCCAATGAAAAATCATTCTTGACATTATCCAATCTAATGAGAATCAACAGAATTCGACTGGAATTGGAATCCAATAAAATAGATTATCTAGTTCCCTAAATCGTACCCCAGTCGACCCCTATGAAAGGGAAGTCTTTTGGCATGGGAAAGTTTTCTTCACAATAGCCCGAGCATTCTATACATCGATGTTGCTCTCGCAGTTCTATAAGAAAGTATCACTGATCACAAACACCAATATTCTTTGAATTACTATATTAAGTCTATGGATGAGTGTTATTAGAGTAGTCAGTCTGCTTCTAAGGCCCGACTCGCATCGTTCAAACAACCGACGAGGGTGAAAGATGAATCCTCCTCGTGTGCGCTTGATGGTACTACAGGCCGACAGAAGTTGGAGCTGTTGCATTCTCTTTTCGGTATAGACCTTAGATTTTAAAGGTGCTTCTGGAGACCAAAAATTTGGGGGGTCGGGCCACCCTCTTGTTCGGGGCCCCTCGGAGGTAAAGAATTAGAGCAGAGGCTTTTCCATTCCATTTTCGATTACCACGATATCACCCCAGTCGGGAGAACCAGTAGGGGGTCGAGCTCAGGTAAGAAAAAGCCCTAAAAGAGGACTGCAAGAAGGCCCGCCGGATCTATCCAAATTCAAAGCCCGTATTATGCCCCCTCAAGAGATTCTTTAGACTAGAGAAAGATTTCAATTGATTACATGTCTTCGCTTCTCTCTATCTTATAAAAATAGATCAATATATCAAAATCGAAAGATAGATAATATCTATTTATCTTTTATTGACATTGTCTTCATAAGGGCCTTCCAAACTAGATCAAGGCCTCCTTCTAGTCTGACTTCCCTATGCTTCTAATGTGAGGGAAACTCTCATGTACAGTTTGTTTTTTGGGGGGGAGGAGCCCAAAAAGCTCCCCTCAACTTTTCATTTGTATGAGCCCAAATGATGGATTCGAGCTTCAGAGAAAACAAGAGTCAAGAAAGTAGGTACTCGACAGAGACTCTGGACTCTGACGCTTCTGCATTCCTACTACACATGAAATGGTAGGTATCATATGGAGAAGTCAAATTTAGGATTTCAGAAGAAGTGTCCTTGTATATTCATAGGTGGGAAGTGATGACACTACTCAGCAGTTTGAGCCGGTTTTTGTTTTCTGTGAGTGAAAGATATTCGGCATAAGCCGTAGAAATGCTTTTTCTCATTTGAAGATGCTTTCGAAGTCAATCCCAGATGAGAGGGGAACCCATTTCCTGAAGAAAATCCATTACGGTGCAGGTCACGTGACCTACAGCTCAGCCAGACTATTCTAGTTCCCCGACCATAGAAGAGCAGGGATTCACACCGTGGTAAAATTCCACATTGTTTCAAGTGTTTGTCTCTTTCTTCTTTTGAAATCCTTGGAGGATTGAAAAGGAATGAGTACCGCAAGGAAAAACAAGGCTATAAGCTGCATACATGGACCAAGAAATGAGACATTGCAAGAATCAATTGAGTCAAGAACTCTTCAATTCCTGATCAATTGTTAAACTAGGAGGCCTTATATTGAGATAATGGTTTAATTTGAATTACAATTAGAATTCGCAAAAAAATTATTTTTTTAAGAATGAAATTTGTGGGATTATAATTATCAATTCCACTTTGGATTTGTTAGGTGCCTATTTATCATATCTCCTTGATTGAATATGCTGTACTGATACCTGGAGAATTATCGACCACCAAAGTTGGTATTCAGATCAACCTTTATACTTGGCTAAAATGCACGATGCTATAGTGGTGAAGACACTAAACTCAATCCTTTGCCTCTAGCCATTAGGGCATGGTGGATCATGTACTTCCTAAAGATGGCCCCTATGACGACTCCAATCTGCGGAGCAGATTTTGTTCCATTGCAAAAAAGAGATCCCTTACCCCTACTTGCCAAAATGAGGAATATGAAGTCTGGTAGGCTGTAGATGCTATAGCAGGTGGCCAACACAAGTATTCTTTCCAGCTCCTTCATTTGAACCTTGCTTCTGTGTATGTAGGAGTTTTTCCTTTGCTTGAAAGTCCCAGTTTTGGGTTTTCTAATGAATGCGAGGTCCCAATTCTTGACTGGAAGGGTAGACCTTTTGGGTTTTTCATGTTCACAATTGAACACACAGGTTTAGCTTATGATGTTTTTTGAAGTCCTGGTTTTGATTTTATTTATCATCCCAGATCCATAAGTCACCTTTTCTTCTCGTTGTGTATTACTTCTTGAGAGGGCACAATAAGAGGAACTCATTCCTATTGTACCCCGATCCCCCTTTCTTCCCTGAATCTCCTACTATTTCAGAAGCATTCTACGATGCACACCTTGCACCAGCCTCTGCAGGAGTCGAGATATCTGAGAGGAACATCAGATATCAGCCTTTGCTTCTTGAAGCAAAGAAAGATTCAAACATTCTAAAAGTAGGGTAGTTAGATTATGACAGCATTTCAACTTTCCTCATAGTACCAGCACAGAAGAAAAAAGGAGCATCATCAAATAACCTTTCCCAAAACTGTATCGAAATAGAACCATCAATCCCAAAACTATGTATTTCTTTCTTCTCTACTTCTCTAGTTTGTGCTTCACTTGAAATAGTCCTTTAAACCTCTCAAGGAACCTTATGTGATTCTGAGGAACTCGAAAGCTCAACCTCTTTTCAAGTTGTGAACTTTCAGTTAGAGAAATTACGATCTCATCAAATAGGGGCCCCTTTGTGGATAGTTGGAATGTTCTTCTGTACATGTACCCAAAACCTACAAAGGTGAATCTAGGGGTCGAGTCTTGGAATTCATTTATCGTTAGTTTTTTTTGTTTCAATAAGACTACTTATGAGAGTTCTTTCTATCTGTTATATATAGATCAAAACCTGGGGCCCGAGTTGCCCCCCTCTGAAACTGTAGCTAGAATTGAGATCTCATTCAAAGAGCCAATGAAACGGTAGCTACTAAAGCATAAACTACATGTTCTCCTTCCCCGACACAAAATCATCCCTTCTAGGTCTACATTTGTTTGAATAAAATGTTTAGCTAATTTTAAATTATAAATGAAATCTAAATTTTAAAAAAAATTAGAATAAGAAAATAAAGTAAAAATAATAAAAAATAGATTCAACAGTCTTTCAAAAACCATGGGTAAGTAGCTAATCCCAAGTCTAATTTCTCAACCATGAGATGCACAAAAATGGATTTGATTTTGGAGTCTTTCCCCAAGTGCCAATTCATGATTGAATTCGACTTCTAACCTGCCCCTGGCAGCACAATTTTATGCAAACTAGACGTATGGGTGGCTCTTCAAATGAAAAGTGAGACTCTCTAGGCAAGTTGTCCAACATTAGTTGTGAATAAATATTAGAATCTTTTTTTTTCTTTCTTCACTTTTTTTTCTTATATTTGTTCTTGTATTTCATGTAGTCTGATTTTACATAAATCTATTGATTTTGGAAATAATTAATGATGGATTTCTCAAGTAACATTTTCTAAAATAGCATTAAAGTGAACTTTCCAAAATCAACCTCGAAAGGGGGAACATGATGACAATATGATCGCTCTTTCTTTTGGCAGACTAAAATGGAAAGTAGATTGTTGGAGATATTCTTGGGAATTATTTCTCTTATTTTTATTTTTTGTTTTGAAAATATATTTATATTATTCTATTTATTATTGGAGGCTATCAACGACGGGTTGTTCCCATCATTGATTAACTAAACGAAGGGATGACAGAAGATCTAGTTAGTAGCGTAGATGTAGAAGCTCGAATAGAAACTTGCTGGTCCCCACTCGACCAAGGGGCCCCTCTAGAGATCTTGTTTCATTTTCTTATACATCTTGCCACATGAGCCTAGTAATGTTTCATGTCGAACCTGGTAATTCTCTAATCTGAGTGATTATCTGTCTCTGATTTGGGAAAAAAAATGGTTAGTCGTGACAATAGCATGATGGACCAAGAAATCTCTCGATCTTATTTTTGACAAAAGTGAATCATTATTTTCATTCAAATGTTTCAAATCTTTGAGAGTCCTTATCTGCCCTTTTTTGTTTTGTTTTTGGGGCCTTCTTCGAAGCTTCTTCAAGCCAAAAAGATGAAGAACTAGTTTTTTTTTGTGGAAACCCATTTCTTTGACAAGTTTATGGTAAAAGGTAAAATATTGTGACTGCTCTTGCAGTTCTCCTTTTTTAGTGTGATTTCTATGTTATGTATGGCCGTGCAAACAAAACCCAGGTTGGAAGTACCAACGGTGCAATAAGCATCACCTACATTTCATTTGCCTAGATAGAGTGCGATACGACTAGATGTAAACGAGGAGCGAACGTTGTCAGTAGATCTGTGTTTGGAAACTCAGGATCACTTCGACTCTTACTGCTTTCATGAGTACCTCTTTTCACCGCTTCATTTTCATGGTCATTGCTAATGAGGTTGCTCAATATTTTGTGCTCTTGCTATTGTAAATGATCTTCTTCTTTAGAGAGCTTCATCCATGGTTTTCTTTCAGAATATCCCTGCATACAAAAGACTCTTGTACAACAAAACTAAAAAGACATCTCAAGTACTAGGATAACTTCAAAACGGCAAACCGCACATCTTTTATATGCTCATACTGAAGGATTGTTCAGCCTTCTCCTCTTTACTACTGCACAACTCTGAGAATTTGACCCTGAACAAGCCATGGTTTCAGCACTAGTGCAGCTTAGGCATGTGACGTTCAGAACACCTACTGGAGTTTGTGGTGCCTTGGAAACAAAAGAACTCCTAATCTCTACCAGCCCCATGTATTGTATTACTTCGTAGCATTTCATTACTTTGTCCTGCATTGAACAAAGGAATCAGAATTCCAAAGCATATATCATTTGAAATATATAGAATGCAGTAGCTTACCTTCTTAATGTAGGCACAATGGTTCAAGACGTTGTCTATTAACAGTTTGTTAGCATTACCCAAGACAATAAGTGCAACAGTAGCATCGACCTCTTAAGGCATAATTCTATAAGACAATTTTCTGCATTGATATTTACATAAAAGGATTACAAGAGCTCACTTTTGATTTTCAAATGATTCCACAACAACAGAATAAAGCAAACCAAACTCTACATGTATTTAAAATGAGGTCAACGCAATGGTTGATTTCAGATTATTTTGGGGGACTGCCATTACTAAACTTATGGACAAAGTAGTCCATAAAGGAGAAAGGTGTCACAGAATGCATTCTCCATTCAAGTGTGCTCAGTTCCAAAAGTTCCATCCTTTGAATAGTCTTCGCCTCAAATACATACTTGACACTGCCGATCTATATAATGAACCGAGTCAAATGAAGCAATTAGGAGAAAAAAAAGCACTCAAGAAGAAGGTTTGCCTATTGATCAAGAGATAAGAGGACATCAGTTTCCTCCATCTTGGCAACCAAAGATAAATAGGCAACGGCTAGCAATTGGGTCATCCAAGCCTTCCCATTCTACACAAACAAATTGAAATCGCTTTATTATTAACGATCGAAAGAAGATAACTACCAGTTGCATTGAGTCATTTGTGCAAGTATTCGGCATATAGATCCCAACAAACTCATATGGCATGGTTCTGACTGAGAGCTCATATGCAGAGAGGAAGCGATCTAGATAATTTATAGATAAGTAGGCACTCAGAGGCCCAAAGATGTAATAGCCATGAACCTACAAATGTGCATCCCAAATCTATTCAATCAACCATAAAGGAGCAAAAAAATGTTGAGAAGGGTAAAAGAAATCAAATAAAGAGAAAAGTGTTACATCTTTAACAAGAAGCAGATTGATGCAAACTTAAAGGTAAACCGTGGGTAGAATATGCTAACAAATACTAACATAGAGGAATTGTACCATCGAAGAAGACAAAAATAATCAAAAAGGGAAATAATTAAAAGAAGAATCCACTTTCATAATCGAATCGACAGCATTCTTTCTTACGGTTATGTCCAAAGACCATCTCATAAACCGCTGGGCATATTCCTTTGCCGGAGTATGCTCAAATTCTTTCTTTAGGAATGCAAACATGCATTCTTCGGAGTGCAATGAGCAAAGAAAAAAGGAATCCCGAAAAAAAGAAGTCTTTTGCTCGCGTATTTTTCCAAGCACACTCCATTGAGCTTTCCGATTGATGCCCAGTTCCTCGTCCTCATCAAAAACAAGGATGCTGCTATTATCCTCGGCGCATCAAAGGATGGAAGATGTCTAGTCGCAACTAACTCCCATTGTAGCTGGATCAGAGATACAACAAGCATTACTTTCCTTACAGATGGAGATGTGCTCTCTTCTCTTTCCACCATGGGGGCTTCCCCTGTCATAGATGAGCCTAGAGGTAGAGCTTCCCCATTATGGGTAGGCTCTCTGGAGAAATGGTAGAGGGAAAGAGAAGAGGGATGAATAGTGATGGATAGGATAAATACGACTGCATATATGGAAGAAGAAGAGTTTCTGAAGTGATGGAAAAGATAAAGACTGCTACATATATGGAAGAAGAAGAGTTGCCGAAATGATGGATGCTGAAGCTTTAGGGTAACTGAGGAGGGTGGAAAAGGAGGTGTCTTTTGTTAGAGGGATATTTAGTTAAGCCTTACAGAAAAATGAGGCTTTACTGTAAAATTCCTAAGTATCTAAAACTAGACTATTGTTTGGATAATTTGTGACATGAGATTTAATTTAATTAGTCCTTAAAAAAAAGAAATTATCATATATATAATTGTTAGTCTTTATGTCTAACAAATTTATTGTATCATTAAAAATCTTTAAATTTAGTTTTATGTGACTATGTACAACTTTTACCATTAACCTTTGATCCAAACAAACCTAAAATTGAGTTAGGATTGCGTTGATTTGCTTCGCTCCAAGCGAGTTCCACTTATGCGGTGTGAATAAAGTTCTCACAATCAGTGATCGCATTTGCGTACCAACTCAAGTTATGTTTATTGTTCCTCATGAGTTGTACCTGATGTTTTCAGAAATCTATCGAACGTCGTTCTTGCAAAGGCTTTATGTTTAATATATAGCATAAGGAAATGTTGCTTTGAGGCACATATTGGATTTCTAGAAGATCCCTAAAGGGGGCCTCTGACGAAAAAGGAAGTGCTGAAACAACCACAATATTCACCACTTGCAATTCAAAAACAAACTGTAGGGATTTATGCAGCTATAAATAGCTTCCTTGTTCGAGTCCAACGATGAAGACCATGCAAACAACAAGATAAAGGTTTCGTCTCGATAGTGTCGGTGCAATATGGGGGGCAAAATATGGGGTTTTCACTGACTTTGTGTTCAACCCATAGTGTTGCATGGGTTCATTCAGTTATGGCTATGGCTGGGATTCAAATCTTTCTTCCTTCTCCAGAGTTCTAATGCCAGGCTCAATCTGTTCAAAGTGGCTAGCCCCTCTAGTCGAGAGGCATAGCCGGCCCCCCTCTTGGGTGCTCTTTCTTCTTTCTAAACCCCCCTTCTTCAATGATCTGACTATCATTTTTGAAGGAAGTGGAGATAGTTTTCTTTTTCTCACTAACTTCATGCCTTTTAAGAGGCGATTTGATAGACAAACTCATGGCTTCACTTAAGAAAAGGAGATATCCACAGGGGAAGTTTTTTCTCTCTCAAGCGCCCTCGTATATTCATAAGCGGGAAGCGAAGCAACTACTCAACGGTGTGAGTCCAGTTTGAGCTGCCATCGGCCTCTGACCATAGAAGAACCATTAGGTGAGGGTTGCTAAGCCCCAGGGGCCCCCAACTTCTGTTGTTACTCTGTTAGGGTTTGGAAGCGAAACCCTAAGGTGGAAGATGACAAAAAGCCTGGTTGTGTTGCCAGGAAAAATAATAAATAAACTGCAAATTTCATTAATTAATCAAAAGAAAATTACAAACTTAAATAGCCCAATGCACGGTTAACAAATGCCTAACAAACAGCACTAAATATGCCAATCTACTAACCCAGCTGAAATACTGTAGATCTGTTTTGAAAGGTTTGATTGTTTTGAATCAAACTCAAACACTCCACCTTGATTCAAACTTTCTACACCCAACTTGTCTCAAAACTTCATCTTATACACCCATTATACTCCATTTATGTTTTGCCCTTGACGAGGTTCAACTAACTCCCATGTTTTATTCTGCTCTATTACTAACAGCTTCTTCATTGCTTGCTATCATTCTTTCTTCTTAGTAGCCTCTTCAAATGTTGTTAGGTCTGCAACTTACAACACTTGTGTTTTTTCATATAATTCTTGTATTGTTCTTACCTTCGTTGCAGGATTATCAGGATCCGAGGATCAAATTCTAGGTATTGATTCTGAGTTGTTGTTGGAGCTTAATATCTGTTGCTCATCTTCATCAGTTTCAAACTAATCCTTAAATGAAACTTCTACTGTTGTAGCTTGTGTTTTCTCTAACCAAATCAAGCTTGCATTCTCATCAAAAAGTAAGTTTCTACTTACCACAACCTTTCCATTAGTTGGGTTATACAATCTGTAGCCTTTGGATTGTATACGATACCCAATAAATATGCATTTTTTTATTTTTTTATCTAGTTTACTTTTATTGTGTGAACTGAGCAAGGTGTATCCAATGTAGCCAAAGACTTTAAGATGTCCCTTACCTTAGATGCCAAATCTTATTTGATTTGGCAATTTGACAGCCATCACCTTCTCCTCTACACTTGAAATCTCCAAAGGAAATAGTTTGTTTGTTGCCATCTTTACTGCAACCATGATTTATTATGCAGCCTTGTAAGTAATTGTGCACTTCTTCTTTTCAAAAATGATAGAACAGCCACTGCTAATCTGCTATCCAATACTCAATAAATTCTATGTTAGTTGGGGAACGAAATAAACATCATGCAAGAACCTTGTATTGTGCTCACTGTTTTGAATTACAATTGTTCCTTTACCTTCAACTTCAATTACTTTATCATCTCCCAACTTAACCTTCAATTTGTGTGTCTCATTTAGTTGACTGAATAAGTGCTTGAAGCCCATCATGTGATTAGAACAGCCACTACCCAACAACCATATTTTGTTGACATCAAAATTTTTTCCAGTTCTAGCCATAAACACTTTCTGTTAATCATTCTCTTCTTCTACAAAACTGGCAAGCTCTTCATCTCCTTGCTTCTTGAAACAATTGGCTTGCACGTGCCCGTACTTGGGACAATAGTGGCATTTGACATTTTTCTTTGATTCATCTTTCTACTTTTTATAACATTTGGCCTACCTGTGACTAAATTTGTGACAGTAAAAACACTCGACATTTTTTTTCGATGGTCCATCAGACTTTCAGCAAGTCCCAGTTGATTTCCTGTTGAACAGGGTTTAATTTCGGTTGAACCAAAATACCTTTTATTTTCGACTGACCGACCCCATCCACATTGACTCATACATCCCCCTATTTTGCCCGTGCTGTTGCATGCTCAGCGACCCAAAAACTCTCCTCTCGTGTAGAAAGCTTTTGAGTCTTCTTTCTCTTCGGTTTTGTTGAGCAGAGACTCGTGCGTCTACAACAATTCCAGGAGCTCATCGAATGTGTACGTTGCAAGGTCCTTCGACTCCTTAATTGCAACCACCACGGGATCAAATTTCAACGTCAAGCTTTGTAGAATTTTTGCCATCACGGTTTGATCTGTAATCTTCTCTCCATATGTGTGAATTTGATTCATGATACCTGACATTCGTGATAGAAAATCTTGGATTATTTCATTATGCTTCATGAAGAGAGTTTCAAAATCTCTGTGCAATTCTTACAATTTGATTGCAAACACCCGTGAACTTCCTTGAAACACTGTTTTTAGTGTGATCCAAGCTTCATTCGTCGAATTTACTGCTGCTATTTTAGAGAAAATCTTTTCATGCACTGCTTTCTGAATGATATACAGCAACTTTGCATCGTTTTTTTGAATATCTTACAGGTTGATATATTAATCAAGGACACCATTTTCTACCAAATCCCACATACCTTGTGATTTAAATAAGGTTTTCATTTTTATGCTCCAGAACTCATAATTTTCACCTTTGAAAACTGGAATTGACGGTGAAGACAAGCACCTTGTTGCTGCATCTGCCATTGCTTCCTTGCACAGTCAAACTTCTTTGTCGAAACATTGCTGTCAATTTTCTTCTCCCTTCTTCAAAGTCACTACCTCTTCTTCACTCGAAATTGCCTTGCCAGAATTGATGTTCGCCTTCGTTTCTTCGAAAAAGGCTTCACTCGTTGCCGTCTGTTCTCGATTTCTTTCTTGTCGGTGCTTTCTCTCCAGGATTCCATGCCCTCTTACTCTTAGACTTTGTCGTTCTCCTCAGGTTTCTCCTCACAGCCTTCTCGAATTGCTTCATCTTCCTTGGGTTTTATATTCACGCTAATGTCGTCGTGGCTAACAATTACGATGGTTCCCTTACCGGTGTTGATTGTAACTCCTCCTTTCCCACATTTACGTGTACGTTTACTTAGATGCAACCGTTGCCTATGTCTCTTTGCACGAGAGACTTGAAGATCCACTTCATTTCTCTTCTTCTTCCTTCCGTCGTGGCCTGCCTCTACTAGAAATTGATTCAAACGTGTCAGTCAACCATGTCAAACTGTTTTGCGCCTTAATGAAGTTTGTTAATCGTATTTAGCACTATTTAAAGGATGTAATTAGTCCCTGGTTAATCAATGAAAATGAAATTTGCAGTTTATTTTTTTTCTTGGTAACGTAACCAGGCTTTTCCTCAACTTCCACATTAGGGTTTTGCTTCCAAACCCTAACAATTGGTATCAGAGCATGGTTTAGTTTTTTTTAACTGATGTTTCGACATCTCCACTAGAAGGAAGAAGCAGAGGAGCCATGCCACGGTAGAAGGAAGAAGCAGAGAAATGAAGTGTATCTTCAAGTCTCTCGAGCAATGAGAGAAAGGAAATGACAGCATCAGTGACTACGTAAACATAAACGTTGGTGAAGGAGAAGTTACTATCAACACCTGTAAGGGAACCAGTGCCAATGTCGGCCATGGCAATGTCAGTGGGGATGTAAAACCAATGGAAGATGAAGCAATTCGAGAAGGTTGTGATGAGAAACCTAAGGAGAATGACGAGGTCCGAGAGCGAACGACAATGAGTGAAGGACTCTTCGAGGCATAGGGAGAGTGACCACAGTAGAAGAAAAAAAGTTTGTAAGAGGCGAGAGTTTTTGAAGACACGAAGGCGGGCAGCGTGAACAGCAATTCTAGGAAGGCAATTTCAAGCGAAGCAGAGGCAATGACTCCGAAGAAAAGAGTAGAAAATGGACAACGAGTTTCCGACGAAGAAGTTTGACCGTGCAAGGAAGCAATGGCTGGCGCAGCGACAAATAGTTTGTCTTCACCATCAATTCCAGTCTTCAAAGGTGAAAATTATGAGTTTTGGATCATCAAAATAAAAACCTTGTTTAAATCACAAGAACTGTGGGATTTGGTAGAAAATGGTGTCTCTGATTCAGATATCAACCTCCAAGACGTTCAGAAAAAGGATGCTAAGGCAATGTATATCATCGAGCAAGTAGTGCATGAAAAGATTTTTTCTAAAATAGCAGCAGCTAATTCGGCGAATGAAGCTTGGACCACACTAAAAATGACGTTTCAAGGGAGTGCATAGATGATTGCAATCAAACTGCAAGGATTGCACAAAGACTTCGAAACTCTCTTGATGAAGCACGGTGAAACAACCCAAGATTTCGTATCAAGAACGTCAGGTATCGTGAATCAAATTCAGGCATATGGAGAGAGACTTACAGAGCAAATCATGGTTTCGAAAATTCTGCAAAGCTTGACATCGAAATTTTATCATGTGGTGGCTGCAATTGAGGAGTCGAAGCATGTTGCGACGTACACAATCGATGAGCTCTTGGGATCATTGCATATGCACGAGTCTCGGCTCAACAGAACCGAAGAGAAGGAAGACTCGAAAGCTTTCTACACGAGAGAGATTTTGTGTGGCCGAGCATGAATAGCACTGACGGAAGAGGGAGAAGCATGAGTCAATGTGAAAGGGGTCAGTCAACAGAAAATAAAAGGCATTTCGGTTCGACCAGAATTAAACCCAGTTCAACCAGAATAAAACTAGGATTTGCTAAAAATAAAAAGCAGTGTGATGGACCATCGAAAAAAAATGTCGAGTGTTTTTTACTGTCACCAATTTGGTCACAGGCAGGTCAAATGTTATTAAAAGCAGGAGATGAATCAAAGAAAAATGCCGAATTCCACTATAGTCACAAGTACGGGCATGTGTAAGCCGACTGTCACAAGAAGCAAAGAGATGAAGAGCAGGCCAGTTTTGTAGAAGAAAAGAATGATTAGCAGAAAGTGTTCATGGCTAGAATTGAAACAAATTTTGACGTCAGCAAAATTTTTTTTTTGGACAGTGACTGTTCTAATCACATGACAGGCTTCAAGCACCTATTCAGTGAACTAGTTGAGACACACAAATTGAAGGTTAAGTTGGGAGATGATAAAGTAATTCAAGTTGAAGGTAAAGGAACAATAACAGTTCACACGAGTCAGCACAATACAAGGTTCTTTCATGATGTTTATTTCGTTCCCCAACAAACAAAGAATTTATTGAGTATTGGATAGTTTATTGGCGGTGGTTATTCTGTCATTTTTGAAGAGAAGAATTGTACAATTACTGACAAGGCCACACAATGAATCATGGTTGTAGTGGCAACAAACAAAATTATTTCCTTTAGAGATTTCAAGTGTACAGCAGAAGGTGATGGCTACCAAATTGCCAAACCTAAGTGAGATTTAGCATCTCAGGTATGGGCATCTGAATGTTAGTGGATCATGTATGTTAGTCAAAAGCAAATGGTATTTGTTTTGCCAGAAACTAAGGAAATTGGGATGTGTGGAGGTTGTATTCATGGAAAACAAACCAAACTATCATTTCCCAAACATCATGCAATGAGAGCAACCCAAGTCTTGAATTAGTTCCCACAGATTTATGTGGTCCAACAGAGACTGAGTCCCTTGGGGGTAGCAAGTATTTCTTTTTGTTTATTGTTCATTTCAATCAAATGTCATGGGTGTTCTTTTTGAAAAACAAAAGTGAGACTTTTGAACCATTAAAAATGTTTAAAGTCATGACTGGAAAACAAACTGGCAAGAAATTAACAGTGGTTAGGTCAGATCGAGGGGGAGAGTTCCAATCAAAAGAGTTCAAGCATTATTGTATGCTGGAAGGCATTCAATAGTAGGTAACTACACCATATACTCTAGAGCAAAATGGTGTCTCCGAAAGGAAGAATAGAACAGTGGTGGAATTGGCCAGAAGCATGCTCAAATCAAAGGGGCTACCAAATGAATTTTGGGCTGAAGCTGTTGCAACAACGGTATACATTCTGAATTTATCACCCACCGAACCAGTGCTAAATTAAACCCCTTCTGAAGCATGGTTTAAGAGGAGAGCAAGTTTGGAACATCTTAAAGTCTTTGGCTACATTACATACACCTTGCTCAGTTCGCACAATTGAAGTAAACTAGATCAAAAATTGGAAAAGTGCATATTTATTGGGTATTGTAAACAATCCAAAGTCTACAGGTTCTATAACCCAACAAATCAAAAGTTTGTGGTAAGTAAAAACATACTGTTTGATGAGAATACAAGCTGGATTTGGTCAGAGAAAACACAAGCTATAACAGTAGAAGTTTCAATTCAGGATGAGTTGAAAATAATGAAGATGACCAATAGATATTAAGCTCCAACAATAGCTCAGCATCAACACCAAGAATTCGATCCTCTGATTCTAATTATCTTGTAAGGAAGGTAAGAACAATACAAGAATTATATGAAACAACTCAAGTTGTATTTTATAGATCCAACAACATTTGAAGAGGATATAGAGAAGAAAGAATGGTAGGAAGCAATGAAGAATGAGCTATTGGCAATAGAGCAGAATAAAACATGGCAGTTAGTTGAACCTCGTTAAGGACAAAACATGATTTGAGTAAAAAGGGTGTACAAGATAAAGTTTCGAGCTAATATGAGTGTTCGAAAACATAAAGCCAGGCTCGTTGCAAAGGGTTATTCTAAAAAATACGGAGCCGATTATGAAGAAACATTTTCACCCATTGCAAGGTTTGAGACCATCTGTTATTGTTAGCTTTTAGCAGCTTAATTAAAGCAACAGGTGCACCAATTTGATGTCAAATCCGCATTCCTTATGGTGATTTAATGGAGGAAGTGTATGTTGAACAACCTAAGGGCTTCAAGGTTAAAGGAAAAGAAGATTGGGTATACAAATTGAATAAAGCCCTGTATGGCCTAAAATAGGCTCTAAGAACTTGGTATAGCAAAATCGATTCTCATTTTTTGAAATATGGATTTGAAAGAAGCAAAAATGAGCCAAATTTTTATGTGAAAAGAAAGGGATCTAAAGGACTACTAGTGGTGTGCTTGCATGTGGATGACATGATATACATAGGGACTAGTCAGGAGCTAATTCTACAATTGAGACAGTGCATGTTATAGCAATTTGAAATGACTAATATTGGCAAGATGCATTACTTTCTTGGGCTAGAAGTAGAACAAGAGAGTGGAACCATATTCATTTAAAAAATAAAGTATGCAAGAGATCTCTTCAACAAAGTTGGGTTAGATGGTTGTAATTCTGTTCCAACTCCAATGAACCCAAGTGAAAAACTGATGGCAAACGATAGGACTGAAGCAGATAATCCTACTCGATTTAGAAGCCTAATTGGAGCTTTGATGTATCTAACTCACACTAGACCTAACATTGCATATCTAGTTGGAGTAGTTTCAAGACTCATGCAAACTCCAACAAAATAACACTTTGGTGCAGCAAAAGGAATCCTTCAGTACATTGTAGATACTTATACCCATGGACTTTTGTTTACAACATCAGATTCGTCATCTCTGGTAGGATATAGTGATAGTGATTGGGCTGGGTGTGTTGAAGATCGAAGAAGCACATCTGCCCAAATATTTATCTTTGACAACAATGGAATCAGTTGGAGTTCAAAGAAATAGACCACTGTTGAATTATCAACATCAGAAACAGAATATAATACAGTATGCATAGGAGCATGTCTGGGAGTCTCGTTAAGGCCTTTACTAGCTGAAATAAATAAAGAGTAGAACCAAGCAACTATTTTTTATTGTGACAACCAGCCAACCATTGCAATTGCCAAAAATCCTATACATCACACTAGAACAGGGAATCGACATTCAAATGCACTTTATCAAGGAGCTAATTGAGAAAGGTGAAATTGAACTACAATATATTAGGACTGAAGATCAGATAGCACATGTTTTGACTAAAGCTTTACCAAGAAGCAAATTCGAATACTTTTGAGACAAGTTGGGTGCAGTGAAGTTTGAATCAAGGGTGAGTGTTAGAAATTGATTCAAACGTGACCGTCAAACGTGTCAAACAGTTTTGCATTTTTCCAGCTGCGTTAGTGGGTTAGGGAGTCGCCATGATTAGTGGTGCCTTAATGAAGTTTATTAGTCGTATTTAGCACTATTTAAAGCATGTAATTAGTCCTTGGATAATCAATGAAAATTTAAGCAATTTATTTTATTATTTCCACTTTCTATTGTCTTCCACCTTAGGGTTTGGAACCGAAACCCTAATAGGCTCCTCTGCTTCTTCCTTCTGTCGTGGCCTGCTGTGGCTTGGCTCCTCTACTTTTTCTTTCTACTGTGGCCTGGATCCTCTGCTTCTTTCTTTTGCCGTGGCCTGGCTCTGATACCAATTGTTAGGATATGGAAGCAACACACTAAGGTGGAAGATGAAAAAAGGCCTGGTTGCGTCACCAAGAAAAATAAAAATAAACAACAAATTTTATTAATTAATCACATGCAAATAACACACTTAAGTAGCCCAATGCATGCTTAACAAATGCCTAATAAACAACACTAAATAGGCCAACATACTAATGCACTAACCCAGCTGAAATACTACATATCTTTTTTGAATGGTTTGACTATTTTGAATCAAACTCTAACATACTCAAGCTCCTTTGCAGGCCATATCCTTTATAGTGAAGCCTCCAAGGCCAACGGACCCAATCTGTCGAATTCTGGACTTTTTTTTGTAAGTTTTTCTTGACAGAATTTTCTATGGGTCATAAGTTCTGTCATCCTCAACCCTATTAGTGTGTTCTGAAACTTTCATTTTATCTTACTCTTCTATTCTAACATGAAAGAGAGGTGACAATAGAGACAAAGAATGTTGCCCAGAAAAAACTAACAACATTGGAGGAACCTAGGGGTTTTTTCATGAAATGAAACACAATAGATGTCAGTAACTCAAAAGCTAACATACCACGAAGATGATTAACACCTCTTCTGGTTGCGAGAGAGCAGACTGAACTTCTTGCATCAATCGATGATACATGACAAAAGGAATTTTGTGACCAGAGTAACAAGATGCTCCCTGTGTTGATGCATGACACTTCAGGTTTGATCATAAAGACTTTTTATCCAAACTAACGAGAAGCTCTGAGTGCTAAAAAAAAGTTCTCCTATGAGGGCCCCATCCTATCTTGTGAAACTAATAAACTGATCAAAGCTAAAACTACAACCAAGAGGGTAAAAGTTTATAGTCACCTCTCAATCCCTTTTCTTAACTCCTGATCTTCTAACATTAAGAGTCTACCACATTATTCTCTTCTCTCTAATGAATTTAAACAATTTCTTCATGAGGTCATTGAGACTTTGAGGTTAGCAAATGAGGAATCCACTCTCCGCTCGTTGGTCCTCGATAGCCTCAAGGTGATATTCAATCTCAAAGTCTATTATCACAATATTTGCTTTAGTTGGCTCTTGTTAAGGGAAAAGATTTGATTTCCCTGTTTGTCGGGTGTCAAGGATATAGCTAGGTTTTATTGAAATGTGGCAAAAGAAAGGAAAATCTATGGACCGACCCCACTTTCACCACCCCGGCTACCTAGAAGACAGAAAGAGACTAAACTGGCCTATTCGCGAAAGGTCAAATAAAAAATGCAATAAAGGTCGAATATTTTTTAATTTTTTTTATGGTAAAAAATTCATTCATCTCGAGAAGGGCAAGAGCCTCCTTTTCTTCTGTACCTTAGTTCCTAATCTTCACTAATATTTCTAAATAAGTTTGATTAAATTTTGATGTCTAGACCAATATAATTAACAACATAACAAGGATCTAGAATGCATCTTCATAAAAATAAAAAATGAAATACATTATGAATTCCTAATAATTAAAGAGTCAAAACAATCAAATATATCACTTGTCCAACTCTCTTTAGAACTTAGAGGGACCAAAAATTTTAAATTTTAAGCTATTTTATTTTTCATATCCTAGCTTAATTCTTTAATCCTTATTCGGAATGCTTCATTGAGAAAATATAAATAGCCAATTAGCTAAGCTAGACTTTACCACCTATTAGGCGTTCTGAACATGTTCTATAATTGTGCATTTTCGATCTACCTAATTTAACAAATTATTTATCGAATTGAATGTTGTACCATGTAATGATGATCAAAATTGTTCATCAAACATTTCTATAGCCTTCTGTATTAGTCAATTTTTTAGTCGCTAACAATGAGATTATCCATCAAATAGATTGATAATTTTTTAAAAGAACTCAATTTTTAGACATTTTTATTTAATATTTATTAGACGATCTAATTAGTATCATATAATTATTAAACTAGTTATACAATGTCTATTAAATAGACTAATTAGAATTTAATAGAGGTTGATTTTGGCAACCCTATATGACCATTAATAAACTAAGCTATTAGATTATCAAATTTTTTACGGACTAGCCATCAGTCAATTATCAATTGCTTCGATGATTTTTCAATAGAATATACAAATGATGGCTGAGTTTAATTTAACAAATATTTCTTGATAGAATGTTTAATATCTATTAGAGAAGTAGTCAAATGTTTAATGCTTTATTAAAGAGAGATCTTTTAGCCAATTAATTTTATTTCTCCTATTACTTAAGTTAGCTAAGTTTTCAAATGCATAACAAATTGTAAAATTTTAAAAATCCTTTAATAAAATATTGTTTTAAAAATATGATAAATATTTAAGTTTTAAAAACTATATAATAATAATTTTAATAAATATTTAATATATTTAAGCTATTTTATCAAGTTAACCATACAAGAATCTAAAATAATCATTCCCATAGTTCATATTAATATTTCTCTTATATTTTTCATCTAATTTGTACACTTGTTCATTCATAGCTCTTGAATAATATATATCTATGAACATACATACATCTTTCAATAATCATTTATCTAATCTTAATTATGTGTGTATATATATATGCATGTATATGTGTGTGTCTGTGTATATTATTTCTTATAAGACTGATTAACAAAATTATGATTGAATTTGATTTATTTTGGAGTGATTAAAATTTTAATATTATTTACGATAATTATATCAAGAGTTTCGAATGTAATGATTAATACCTTTCTTAGCTGAATAGAATGTTCCTTTGGCCAGTTTCTTTGCTAATTGAATGGTAAACCTTTTGGTTGTCAAAGATAAAGACCAATTTAGATGATAATAGAAGATAAAATAAGTTTTCACTTTCACATAATAACCAATATTTCATGTAAATTTTCTTACTTTTAAAAGGAAAAAAACCTCTTTTTCATAACAACTTTTTTCTTTTTTTTCATAACAATACTTAGAAGATGATATTAATTTTATTATTGCCAAGAAAAATCTATAATATATTATGAAAAATTAAAAAAATGCTATCACATGAATTTTCTATTTCTTTTTGAAATGTGAGTGTTAAAAGTTACATACAATTAATTTTATCAATGATAATAATAATTTATTCCAATCAAGATGAAATTCTATTGATTTATTGAATCAATATTTTTTAAAATTTAATATTATGTTTAATTGCCATTAATCATTGTTTGTGAGATGTAAGCTAACAAACGCTCAACATAAAGGTTTCTAACCACTGGCAATTGGTATTAATATTAGTGGACAATTTAGCTCAATTATGACATAGAAATGGTGGTTTGATATTGGTGGCATTGGGATTAGTATTTTTTTCCAAACTATGATGATATTCTAATGATGGTGAAAATCTATAGGATGCCATTATGTTAGACAATTATAGGTTAGTAGTGATGGATGATATTTTGATCACCTATGATACTTATTGAGTGATAGTAATGAGTGCATTGGCTAGACCAATGGCAATGTCTAACTTTAATAGAAAACTAATGGTCATGTTACATCCTTATGTTTGATGAGTCAAGCATGAGTATTTATATCACATATGGGCTTGCTTTATGTGAAATTGTTAATATTCAATTAAATCAAGTCATCAACTTTAAATGTCTAAAATAATAGACTTTGAGGCTCTTGAAGTCATGAAAAGCTTTAAGGTAATAGAAAACATGCACTAAAAGTTTCATACTTGAATTTCTCTTTATTTTTCTTGAATTTGATATGTCCAAATTTTGAGATGATGTTGCAAACTAGTAGTATTAATATTTGAAAAGTTATAAGTTGAATAATTGTTGAATTTTTTTTTGGGCCAAGCATTATTGTTAAAAAGTATAGATAATGGTATTTGATTTTTTAAAGTTATTTAAGAATTATTTTTCAATAATTTATTTTCATAGCCACTTAGGACACTTGTAACACTATCATAATATAAAATTATTTTGGTACACTTATTTTCAAAATTTTGGCAAAAACATTCTCACAAAATATTATAAAACCAATTTAGTCTCGGGATTTTTCACAGTAGCATTGGGCAAGTCAACCCGACCTGACCGCTGGCCCATCTAGGCATTAGGGATTGTAAAAAAAAGTAAAATAAAAATCGATCGATGGACCCGAATTGAGCGAAGACCAAAGGCGAAGGTCGACGTAGGTTGCGGGAATGCTTAAAGGAACAGCACGTAATCAGCCCATAGGGAGAGCTGAATGGAACAGTGCGGAATCAAGTCAACCATGACCAAGTGATTAAATCTTTGTCGAGGAAGGGGGAGCCAACCCCGAATGGCTCGAGAGATATACTAACTGGTATCCTTATAGAGAGCAATGGCAATGGAATTTGGGCGATATGGGACTAAATTCCCATCCGATTGTCAAAGAAGGTAGAAAGAAAGGCGCGATCAGGTAGTTGGGCTTAATGAAGGCAAAAGGGCAAGTGCGATCCTATGGCTTTCGTTAAGGAAGGTAGCAATTAAATAGTAAAATGACAAGCAAGGGCTTTGAATCTTAGGCACATTTGCAAGTCGATGCGAAACCACTACAGCAAGTTTCTTATTAAAATAATTTATGAACAAATTCTTCTAATACATGCACACAAATACGCACAATCCAATGGCCCAAATCAAGGTCGCTAGATCCAACGACAGGATTGGTCTCGAACACTAAAATTCGTATTCAATCAGAAACATCCATTTCAGGATCCAAATCGAATGGTGACTGCTATTTGTCCATTACCCAAATGGCTAGTTCATTTTACAACCATTAGAAGTGGATTTATAGCTCAAATCTGACCTTTATAAATATGAAATAATGAAGAACTCCAAGAGGTAACAATTGATCTATCTAGTACGATATAATGATGTAAATTTTTGTATTACTAAAATATAATTTATTATATCTTTATTTGTATTTGCAATAATTCACATAGTATAGAAAATGAAAAGGAAGTTCATCTTTTTAACATAATTTTAAACATTACATATTTTAAGAAGGTGCACTTTGTAATGTATATTTAATGTCCAAATGGAACTATCTAATCAATATTCTAGAATAATAAGTTGCAATAAAGAAGCGAACAATCTAAAATGTTAAATTTTAGTTGTTCAAAACTTGGAATGAGATAATTTAGAACAATGTTATAATGTTTGTTTTGTTATGAAACAATTACTATTGAAGTTCTATTATGTTAATATACCATTCCATTGTGTTGTTGTTATGATAATATGTACATTTAATTTGTCATTTTTTTAACTATAATATAATTAAAAGTATGATTCTATATCTTTGTTTACATATTTCAATAATATATTCACATTAAAATATGATAAGGTACAAAGAGAAGTATACTTGTATAAACATTATCTTAAAATATAAAAATAAATTATTCCTTTATACACATCAATTATGCCAAAAAACTATAATTAATATATTAATAAATATAAATTAATTCTCGAGTGAAGCTTTATTGAAAAACATATAGAAAGTAGTCTTATAATGAACATTCAAAACTATAATATGATGTTGCTAGATAAAATAATGATGTTAACTCAATAGTTGAGACTTTTAAATTGATCATTTTTTCTTATGTATTAAAACTAACTATCATTCAATTATAAAGCACTAATATGAAACAACTAATATGCAATGACAACATAATAAAAAATGATAAAAGAATCTATAGGACAATAAATTTAACAAAATACAATGGAGTTGAAGTTCACAATTAATGGTGAAATCAATATAATAATAAAATGTGATAAAATCATGACAAAAAATTAAGATATATTTAAAAAAATCTCACATTATATACTCAACAAATTACAATTTGCAATGAGATAAGATTTTTATTTAATAAATATCATTCCAACATTTAGTCCAAATTGGTTACCAATATTCAACCCCTACCTAATAACTTTGAAACACTATGACGTAACATGAGACAATAAGTGCTCTAGTGTAACAAAACAGTTTATTTACAAAAGTATATCTTGACAAGTAAAAGCATGCCCACAAAAAGTACACTTGTACATGCACCAAAAACACAATGAGATTGACATTTTTAACATTATAAAACATGCTTAAAAACATGAATGCATCACATTGCACAATATGTAGTGACATACAACAAAAGAAGCAGTTGTATAAAATGCATTTTAACACAATCCACAAAATAAAGTACATGTAATATCTAATATATTTAAAATAATACACATAATACAAAAAATGTTTTATAAAATTACAAAACATATTTAGAATTATTACTACATTATACATAAAACATAGCATCAATGGACTCATGTTGGCTTTTAGATTATTAACTACTCTTGCTCTCATCAAGAATCCATCAGAACCAGCTATACGATCTCTTGCCCACCTTGTAGAGGCTTTTAAGAACAACAGCTCTACCAAATCCATATTAAATATTTCTTTCGCTGTAATTTCAAACCCTTAAACACCTTTCAAGATCTTCTCATAGCTACACAGTAGTTTACGACACAGATCAAGGTTCCCTCCTCCCCTGGACTACCTTGGTAAAGGGGGATAAACCAAAAAGTTATATCCTTTTTAACAACAATTGTATACAAAGATTAAACTAATTAAGCATCGTGCACCAGCTCATCGTTCTTTTGATTAGCTATCTACCATCGAAAAAATCATCTTCATAACCAATTTCGCCATTCTGATCCCTACTATCTATTTAATCCTCTTAAAAATATCTTCCAGTGATTCCGATGAAGAGATGTCGGAATGAAGTGAAGTGTCTTATGAGTGTCGCTGGGGTAGGAATTTCCTTGCATCGATGTTAGCTTTGAAGTTTTGAAAGCTAGACTTCATCGATGCCCATTTTGAGGTGATGCCAGAGACAAAAGCAATCATGATACCATTTGATGAGTTTTTTGGATTAAGCAATGAGATTGAAGCAGATGGGACGTCCTTCTCCTTCGTTGTGGTGGAGGCAAATGAAGATTGGCGGCCAAGTTTTTCTCTTACTGCTGCATACTTCATGGCTATGGCCTCTTTGCTGATACTACCACGTATTTGGGTTCCTTCTTTCTGAATCATTAAATTACGGGTGTCATCTACCTAAGAGAAACCTTTCTCTCAGTAGTACTTTTATCCTGTGCAACATCAAGTACATAATAATTAGGGGATTTCCATGTCCACAACAGATATCATCTAGCCAACTTCCTAGATGTATAAGTATTATGCCCACATCAAAATTTTATAATTCACAATAGAATATGAAGAAAAAATGGTGTACCAATGAAAGACTGCCCGCTTCGAGTTGCACGCTAACGTTATTGAAATTTCGTGCTAATGGTATTACTTGCTCACCAACTTTGTGACATTGTTCAAGCCAAGAATGCTCTGCATGAATAATACATCAGTAGAAATTAGTCTCATTGCTTGGTGATGCGTTTTAAGACTATAAAGAAATTTGTAGGAACAATAGAGGACTTTATCGTAAAGATTGCAATAAAAAATACGTAAAAGATTGGAAGTGGTTAAATATAAAATTTAATCTATCCTTGACTAAAAGGTTAGGCTAATATTGAAAATATCTTTCACAAATTTAGTTTGACAAAACCCCATACATTGGCTCAAAAGAGCCCTCGAACACTTAACTAGAGGACCTTAAAGTTATTGACAAAAGGGGTCTCCTTCCTATACAAATCAAGTAGCCTACAAGGAAAAATCTCCATTGCTCTTTACTCCAAGCAACCTCCTTATTAGAAAAGGAAATTTAGGTGCCTACATTGGGAATGAAGTCCAAATGCTAATTTGAGTCTACCTACTGTGTCAATCGTTTTTTCAAATCAACAGTAGCTTTGGCCACTTGAACATACTGGAGTGGTTGGGTGGAAGATATGGAAGGAGGAGGAATGGATCCTAATGGAGAATTTGTAATTTGCTGTGGGTTGGTAGTTGATAGTGGGTGAGGATTCATGGTAATATATGAGTGGGTGGATGGCTGTGTAGTAATTCTCAGTGGTGAAAAGATGCTGAGGTTTGAGAATGAGGAAGGGTTGTTGGTAAGAGAAAGGATTAGGATTGGGAACATCATGAGGGGAACCTGGACATCAACAACAGCGGAGATTTCATCAGTGGCTTTGAGTGTGTGAACTCCCGCTTGACTTTGAGGTGAGGAAGGAGGCTGCAAGCCAAGAATGGACGTCCTGACAGCTGATTCGCTTCGAATCATCCTTGGGCCTCCCATTCTCGAGGGAGAACCACCTAAAGGGAATCTTTTCCCACAATATACTGGGGGAAGCAAGGAGGAGAAGGGGAGGCAATGAGATCAACACCATTTCCACTTCAAAGAGAAGGCTTCTTCGAAGCGAAAGATGAAGTACAGGGAGTTGCCTTCGCCTCTAGCCATTATGGCATTGAGGATCAAGACAGAATAGACTCCCTCAGCATCAGATCTTGAGCTACGACTAGTACCCAAAAAGTGGCGAAAGGGAATGCAGTAGGAGCTAAGCTATAGGAGGGGCGAAGAATATGCCCCCCAGCCACGCGAGAATCGACTGGTGCAGTGAGAGAGGCTAAAAAAATATACCATTAACACAAAATTTCTTCAATCATTGAATTCATTTTTTATATTTTATAATTTATTTTGATATATTAAATTTATGTTTAACTATAAAGATTACAGTTCATATGATAGTAATATGTTTCTTCACAAATCTCAAATAAATTCTAAGAATATAAATAATGTGTTATTACAAAATTTCAAATCAATATTAGTTGCAAAAATTAATATGAGAAAACATATAAAATTATTGTCATGATGAATGATAAAGATTGTTCATCAATGTATACTAGAATAACACTATAATAATTAATATGTTTTATTAAGATGGTGCCTCTAAAAGATAGGATAGATCGGAGAAATGAATATATGAATTTGGTTATCATAAAATGCGTAATTTGTAAAGTCAATTATTTTATATAAGAAAAGTCATATTACTTAAGGGTGTTGCCTAATCTTTTCTATGCCTTGGAGAAGAATGAAAGTTGGTTCTTATGCTAGATTGTAAAGCTCCTAATCACTTGATATGAATGAAATTTTTAAGATTCATTACAAAAATTTATATTATGAATCATTAAATTTCATTAACATTAAAAATAATGAATCATCTTTTGAAGAAGAGCTTCCATGAGAAATAAAAGAGCACCAAAGCCATCAATATAATGTAACACTTGATGAGGAAGATGAGTGAATTGAAAAAGCAATATTATTATTTTTGTTAACAGGTCTCTAAGAATTTAGAAATGAATTGTCCCATATTGATTATTAAAATAGAGATCTTAATCTATATATTAGATATTATAATATAAAAATATGTAGACATTTTTGAAAAAACCCATTTAACTCTAATGAAAATTTTTTAGTTTTATATTCTATGATATGTTATCAATTATTAGTTGTTGTTGTTACATGATGTCGATATTTGCTATTTTTATTTTTTAGGAGTAAGGATATGTATTTTAGCCTTTTATTATTAAGTTTTACTTATAAAATATGTGATGATGGATATAACTTCTTTTAGTTTATATTTTTTAGATTTACTAAATCCACACGATAAGAAATGGAAAAAATATATTAATTATCAAATAAATCTTTTTAATATATGTTGACTTTATAAATAGAGAAATCATTGTATGCTAGTTATGATACTCATCACAATTTTTGTTTTATTATTGAAGCTTTTAATTGTCAATTTAATTTGATCTTAGTTGTTCTTATTTGCTTTCATGTATACCTTATGTCTATTTATATTTTATGTCGATGCAAGATTATACGTATAGAATAAAAATAAAAGATCATATGTATAATGATATGTACAAAATGTTTGAAGTATATTATTTTCTTATATTTGAAGTAAATATGTATATAAAAAAATTGTTAAATGTTTGGAGACAACTTGACTGCTTTCATGCGATATTCATTCGAAACGCTTAGTTGTGTTTGACCATCCCCACTTACTGGTTCGTCCTTCAAAGGACCTTCAGATATTATATATCGTGAAGCATCCCCATCGGCCTGAGATGTGCTGTTCTCATCTTTCTATAGCAAACGAAGACGATGTTTAGTACAAACAAACAACATACACAACATAACAGGGAGAGAGGAAGCACCGTTTGTAGAGGCTGCAACAAGGGCAGCAAAGAAAGAGGTCTCCAGAAGTAAAACAACAATGTGTAAAGAAAAAGGAAGGTGAATGTCTTAATGTTCAAGGCCACTTTCATGTCTTCTGTGCTATACCTCTTCAACGGAACTGCTTATATAACCTTGGAGAGGTTTAGTTAACACTAAGCCATGCAATGTTTAACATTCCAAGTTCACGGAACGTGTTTGATCGACCATTTAGGCTTTATTTGGCAAATCCTTTAACCTCTATGCCTAGAGTGTCTTGTTTGGATTTGACCCATGGAATGGTTCAACTCAAGATTTTTCATCACCCATGAGTTGAAAAGTATTTTACTCTGATTTGGGTTTTGTGGAAAAGTTATTTGCATTATTTTTTCTTAAATCATGTCTTAACTTCATTCAAGCTTCATTTATTACTTCTTTTTTGAAATATTTTGAAATATTTATTCGAGGGAAACATATAATTACTATGACTTGAGTGTTTTGATTGGATTTGGCTCGTGGAATGTTTCAACTTGTGATTTTTCATTACTTAGAGATGACTATGAATAGTAACAAAAATTGAAAGCATCACATGTGACTATCAACTCTTCTAATGTAGCCTATTTGACATTTTCCTGACAAGGAATTAAAGCTTGATGTTTCCATCTCAACCCATGTAATATTTTGAAAAAACTAGTTGATAAATTAAATTGTACCTTTCTACTTTAATTTTGATGAAACAAATTATAAAAAAATTGAATGATAACAACTTTGATAAAATTATACATCATTCAATTGTAAAAAAATTGAAAGAAAAATCATAAAGTTGATAATGAAATTAAGAACTTTAAGTTAGCTTATTTTAAAAATGATATAAAAAATGTTGAGAATTATTTAGAACGAAAAATACAAATAATAAAATTTATTATATAATTTTTATTTAAAAGGAAACTATTTTTTTTAAACACATAACAGTATTGTTGTGAAGAGTACCCGCAATACTTGAGAAGAAAAATGATATAATCCTTGAGGTTTTCTTGGTTGAAAGAAACTAAAAGGAAGAAAACCATGAAACACTTGAAGAGATTATTGTATTAGATAGATGAATTACAGGGAAAATTAATCCCATCTTGTGCAACGTTATTTAGAATATCCATGGGTGGCATGACAATGTATGTAGAGTGTGGAATTCCAAAGTATCAGCTTATTGTGTTGCTTAAAATAATGCTTTAAAAGATCGATAAATGATGAGCAAACACAAATATATTTTTTTCATAATGAAATACCTAATTTTCACCAACACCATGGGGGCATGTCTTAATTTGTTTTTAATGAAAGTTTTTTGATAGTTACCCAATTCTCCATAGATGATAAACTATAGTAACACCCTTGTGCACATCTCATTGTTGTTTATGCTTCTAATGATGTTACATCAAAGAAGTATTTTTGGAATGAAATTCATAAGGTTTCCCCAACTAATCATATCACACACTTGATAGAGGAGGAAAGATTCTATTCATTGAATGATTGATTGCAATTTGACAAATGTTTTGTGGCTCAAAGTCTCTTCTAACTTCTAAAAATTTCTTGATCATATATATGTTATGTCTCTAGTTGACCCACTAGAGAGTATTATTTAATTCAAATTTAAAAATTATTAATCTAAAGGTCATAACCTAACTCACTTCCAAATCATGATCCAAAGAAATGGGTATTCAAACCAAAGATAAATAAGTGATTCTTGTAATAAAATGTGAGGTAAGACAAATAATATGGGAGAGGAAAATTATGCATTAAATGAATTTTTTGATTCAAAAAATTAGAAGAATAACATTTTAGCTTTAAAATAAAATTTTATTTTATAAATCTTATCAACAAAATAAGATTGTTGAATAATAAATGAAATGCACGAAAAACTTTTAGATAGTTGAGCCAAAATCTTTGCCTACATCCATCCCAAATCCTTGATCGGGTTTCTCAACTCAAAAGGTTAAAAAGCATGCAACATTTCTAGAGAATTTGAGGCAAGTATGCATACTTTCAATCTTAATCTTCTTTAAAAGTAAAACCTAACACTAAATAAAAGAGAAATTATACCTTTCATATTCTTGTTGAAAATGATGAGCACGATTCAACAAAGCACGACCGTTATCAACGAGGTCGCGTCATGTGTGAACAAGATTAATGGCCTTCGACAAATTCTCCAATATGCTAGCATAAGAACACCAAGGTTCTACGCAGAAGTCCCTTGCCCCCAAAACAGATGTCAAGGCATCATCTATTTCTTCAAAAAAATATTCAACCTTAAATCTGAGCATTCAAAAGGTACCCAAATGATATTTAAGAGATGACGAGATATGATATATAGAAGGTATTGCTGGTGGAACTCCAGCTCGAGCTCTTGCTATTATTAAAAATCACTTATTTCAGCAGCTGCATCTAATTTTCGACCAGTAACTATAGCAGAGCCCATGGGCTCAAGAAGAGCCTGTTCACAAAGCAAGCACCCAAGAAGCAATAAGAACAAGAATTAATTAAAAAAATTATATAAATTATTTAATAATAAACCCATTTTACCAAATGACATGAATCCAAGTATCTCATGGCCTTGATGATAATTAAAAAGGAGAATAAACAAAAAATTATAATGACCTATTAGGATGTGTCTTCTAAGAACAAAATGGAATGACTTTATTGTTTAACTTTATGAACATGAAAATATTTTTGCTACTCATAGCACATAAATGATTAACATTAAAATAAAATTAACATAAAAAGATATAAATAAATGAAAAACCTGAGGTGTTGATGACATCATATATAATCTATTATCTAGCCTTTGAATGAAAGTGGATAGCTCTTTCTCAAAGAGATCATTAGAACTAGATGAAACATTTGCCATAGAATAGAAAGCTGGAATGACAATCCTCGCCGCATGTTCTTGTGCAAAGGCTGGTTGAAGGTCCCAGAAGGCTGATGCTTCCTATTAGCACAATACAGGAAAGTGAATGATTACAAAAAGCCTAGTTAAAGAGATACATCAAAAGAACAACACCACATCAGTTTTTGTGATCAATTGTAAAGTTCTAGATATAATCAACTAAATGCAATAAATTGTTCAAAGCCTTCATGAACCACCATGAATCCTATTGCTAAAGAACAATTGGATTAGCTAATTTTGCTACACTAAAAATTTCATGACATTTAAACAGAGATTGTTAGTGATCAATTGTTTGTTAGTAATTTGTAATACACTTTTAAGAAATAACATTTACTTGTACTTTAAAACGAATAAACATTTTATGACATTATCAGAACCAACATAAGACATGGAATAACTTATCCCAAAATAATATTTTTCAAGCGGCACAACAAAAAACTAGTGAGAGGAACAAGGGAACATGATGTAAACAAGATATATTAAAAAACTCCAACCTTTTAATTAAAGAAAAACTTAAAGCAATCAACTTATCAAATAGATTCTCAAACTCTTAAAAATAATTTTTAGGCCAAACCACCTCTCATACGGTGTAGATACCCTCGATACTCTCAGCCAGTAGCCATATGTTGCATTCATGTATGGAGCAACTCATATCAAAACTAAAACTTCACCTAATGTTCCCTTTTATTAACCGAGTCGTTGGAACAGTAGGAATAAGAGATGAGCATTATAATTCCTCTCTTATAATATTAGGAACCAAATATGTTTAGATACAAACATTTTAAAAACAAAAATCAGCAAAACCTTCGTTTGATGCAATCAGGTTTCAAATTCATGCTTATCTACAAAACTCTAGCACAGTTATAGTAAATGAAGCATAACCTCTGCAAATATTGAAATTTGATAATCCAAAAAGCAATGGGAAGCAAAAAAAATTCTCTAACATTTTCTAGATCACAAGTTGGCCAAAATTCAACTAAAATGTGTCCAAAAAGCCCTACCTTGACTACTCTGAAGGACACTCCTTGAGCTTGGTCTTAGTCACCTCGAAAACCATCCTTTGTAACAATGTCTTGCATGATGTTCCTTCTCCTATAGGACTAAGCCTTAAGAACTTTAGTTAAAAACTCAAGTATGCCCTCAAGATGATCATATACTTTAAGCATTAAGTGTAAAAACCACCTCAAGAAAATAGGGAGGTCCACACATTGGAAATCTTGTCGAGGAAGGTCCTTAGCGGATACTATCGACAAACTCATGTATAATTCATTAAGATAACAAAATGGGAGAAGGGAATCTTTCTACACTATTCCACACTACAAAGAAAGTGACTGATAATCATTTTATGGACCGTCAAAACAATCAAAAACTTTTCCTGAGCCTACTTTAAAATCCACTCCTCTTTTTTGATGGTATGCGAATGGCACTTTTCTAAGATACCTCTTTTGCTTTCACGCCCTTCTCTCTCAAATTTCATAATGTGGAAAATGAGTTTTAGCTAGAATAAGAATTCTTTCTTCATTTTTGCTCATTGGTCACAACGAAAATGTCAAGCAACTTCTTCAATTTTTTAAAATCGAGAATGACACCTAAAATAGACCATTGAGTGGATATCCTAATCTAGATTTAGCAAAATCTTTTCTTGACACCAAAAATACAACTTTGGGAACACCAAGAAATCCATCAGTCAGGAATGTTGGGCACCTTGACAAATCCAAATATTTGGCAATGCTTTTTTCGTGAAAGTGATCGAACAAGGGGACCCTCTGGGGTATGGAATGGAAAGAAGAGAAAAAGTAAGGCCAGTACTCAAACATCAAGCTTTGATGCAAGGAGATGTGGTTCTGTCCCCCTTTGGGGTATGGAATGGAGTGAAGATACTAGCGAGCACACTTCCACTTTTCTACTTTAGCTAGAGTTTGACTAACCTAGATTTTTGAAATCAATAACCTAACTTTCTCGAGAGATAGTTTCTCATGATTTAAGACCATAGAGCAGTGTTCCTTTGATTTGAAGAATCAAGGCATCCTTTATGACCTCTTCCAATGATATCCTAGCATTGAACCCCTTCCAAAAAAAGATCTCCAATGGGAGCCCCCGGACACCCGAGATAGAGATATGCCCCTATCCGAACACCAGAGACAGAGATATGTCCCCAAGACTATTTAAGCAAGGTCAAAGTTTCAGACTAGCAGAGAAGGACTAATTGACTTAGATTTTTTCCCAGAGGAGATCGAAAAAGGAATTCCCAAGGAAGCACAAGGAGCACAACACTCATCTCTGGTCTTTGAGTAGTTTGGCTAACTACTTAGGTGGGAAATTAGATAAAGGTGCCAAAGATTGCATAATGATGCACCAAAATTGTGCACCATGATGCACTTAAAAAGGGACACCCCTTATTTTAAAGGGACAACCCCCACAATTGATAATTAGGTGACCCACTGGCCATCATGTGCAAATGTAGATAGTAGCGCACGAGACGTGTGATCACCATGATGGTCTGATATGCCAACAAAAACAATAGGGGACCATGTGGTCCCCGAAGCAACCTTGTGTCGAGCAGTTTCCACAAACCCTTGGAACTCAACAACCCAATCTTCAGGGTCTCAAGCATCACTTTACACTAAAAAAAAGTGTTCTTGCAAGAAAAAAATCCTAGTCAAAGAAGTGCCATGAGGTCATGACAAAATAAGAAGAACTTCCTAGAAGGTCTAAATCTCGTCACAAAGGTAAGTGCTATACTCATCGAAGTACCTCTCCGTTTACAACTCTACTTCATTCTATTTGATCATATCAGATCAAAGAGAGAGGAAGTGCAAATGAATTGAGAAATTCAAGTGAGTTTTGATGTAATCTCTGACCTCCACATAATTGTGAACATATTTACTAAGACATTATTGGCATTCGATTTTCCTTTGATCTACGACATCACACTAAGTTCATTGTTCTTCAATGAGAATACCCCATCAGAGAAGCATATCATGGCTTACCCTACAATTATTGCCCAATTTCTTATAATCATATACATCACATAGGGGAATATGACAAATCTGAGAAAAACACGTTGAGACAATCATTCCATATATGCAATTCGAATCAATATAGTATATAATAAAAAGAGCTCATTAGATCAAATGTCAAAGACAAGTAAGAAATGGTCATTTTGCTTCTCTCTTAATCTAGCCAACTTTTGATTTAGAACAAGCTCGGATTATCAAAAAATCCCCTGAGCGTGCCTTCAGAGTCTCAAAGTTCCCCCTCTTGGTATCTTGTTTTTAAATGAAGATAGTATGATGAGGCCAAATCACCCTCCTTGACTTTGTGACCTAGACCTAAGCAATCTCTGTCGATCCAGGAGAAATGGTCGTGGTTGGTTGGGACGTGACCAGAGATTGGAGTGCGCCTAGCCGTATGAACCTGGCTGATAGTTCTGCTTCAAATTTCATTCCCAATCAATTTTGGTATGGTTAAGCATGACCTATGGAGTAGTTCAGAACTGACGAACGATAGCTCTCCCTTCCATTGATTGCTTGCATCACAAGAAAGAATTCTCAATTTGATGTATCCATGGAGAACAGCTAACTATGCTATCTTAATACTATGCTGCCATTTTTTCGGCCCATCATGCATACTGTCATTGCGAAGGAAAAGTAAAACATCAAACGAAAGTACTTCAATCATGATAAAAGGAGATGAGTTATATTTAGATTATGCAGAAACCAGAACTATGTTAGGACCTTAGTCAATATGGGGTGGTGAAGCAGAGCAGAGAAACTCTCTCCCAAATGAGGGGAAAATAAAGGAAAGCTTGAAAGTCAGTCAGCCAAGCGAGTTGGTGTATTTTGAATCGTATGAATGCCTCATCTTGTAAGGAATTTCCACCTTCTTATCATGTCATCTATTATTGAGAGGTTCTATTAAGGTTTCTCAAAAGTCTTGCCTGAAAGATTCTCTCCTACTTTGATTTGTTCGTGTTTGCTAACTATTAAAGGATGTATGGGATTTGCTTTCATTCAAATCTCTTCCCTAATTTTTAGTGCTATATCCTTCTAGTTTTTTTTATCTTCCATACAACAAATAAAAATCATTGCGTGAGATACTTCATTATCCTTAGCGATGCATTCCAATGCTCCAAAATTGGGTGACTAGTCAATCTACTAGACACACTGACGGCCGATGTCTGGGAGAGTGCACTGAATTGCATTGCATACATTAGACTTCCAACCACAAAGAAAGGCATCAGCAAATTTCTTTATCCATTCTTTTGCTCAAGGAGAAGGTTGCTTATTCCGGTTCTTTTAGTGGGAGGGCTGTCATTAGTAGTATTAGATTCAAAAGTTCCACTCATTCTATCAAGTTGTTCCCCATATTGTGCCTAGCCCTATCCCCCTTTTTCTTTTTGAATGGCCATATAAAGGTGAGTTTAGTAATCACTTCAACTTGTTAAGGATGGAGAAAGGGTTTCAAAAAAGGATTTCAAGTTGGACTTGGCTTTCAAAAGGTAACATGAAGACCTTAAGTGATGGGCATGTTGTTCATGGGGAAAGGCTTTGAATAAAGAGTGGAAGAGTTGCTCAACAAAGGCTATGTGCCTCAGTTCTAGGTATCCACTTCCCTTCCAAACTTTGAACTTCATAAGCGCTTCGACCTTTTGAATAAATAGAAGATATCTGGTATCCACCTTTGACAACTTTCGACTTTCCCCAGTCACCTTGAAAGATCTTCCACTTTCCCACTGGCACATGAAAGACGTTTCGACTTGGCATGGCACATGGAATAGCCTTGCTATCTGCTTGAAGTCTTTTGTTCTTTCCTTCATGCCCTTCCTTTGTCCTATTCCTTGCGAGATGCGAGGAACAACTACCCTTTCATACCTATGGGATTCTGCTTTCTTGGCAAATGGGTCTACTATTATTTCTAACTTTGCCTCAAAAGGGAGTTGCATAGGAGACGCAGAAGTTCTCGACAAGAGAGATTTTCTTTTTAATTGAGTCCCAAGTTCCTGGCTAACTCGGGGCTAGCTGGAACTCGGTTAGAAGGTTGTGTTAGATTTAACGACCTCAGGTAGATGGGGGCCCTCTTGGGATACTTTAAAGTAATGACATGCTAGGTGTCTAGTACTTATCTGATAAGCTCCCCAGTTCCTTCAACTAGAAGATTCTTGGGTCAGACATGTCAATAAATACAAAACCAAAGTGAGAAAAATGTCACTTCTATTATGGAAGAAAAAAGAAAAATGCTTACCTTTTTCAATCCTCTTATGGTTTTGGAAGAAGAAAGGGCAACCAAGTGGAGGATTGGCTATGCCTTTCGACTGGAGGGGCTAAACCTTCGCATCATCCTCTTCTCTTTTTCATCTTCCTTTTCCTCCTTCATGGAAGGAGGTTTGTCTACTCCAACCCTAGATCTAGAGAATCAAGGAGTTGATGCATACTCAAAGAAAGAGAAGAGATTGCAGAAAAAACAAGAAGAGGGAGCTCCCACTGGGATTCCTCTTATCCTCACAGGATGAACATCCTGACCTCTCAAAAATAACCAACAACAAAGTCTTGCAAGGTTCTTTAAAAGGAGCTTCAAAGTGCAGACAACCACCTCCACCCATGGAGGCAAGAAGGACGAGATGCCAAGAGAAAAACTCAAGGAGGCCCTTTGGAAACAAAGGAATCCCTGAAGTGGATTTATCTACAAAAGGCACAGGTATTAGCATGGAGGGCTCCTCCACGAATTATGTTGAAGTTGGGTTAAGGCACGAAGATTTACCTCCAATAGGTACCATACCTAAAGAAATCCTAGGTTCATCATGGAGGTGAAGTCCCTAGAGGATTTTGACTGGTGGAGAAGGTTCGTCATCAACCGAGACGAATGGGGTGGACAAAGGAGCCCCTGACTCGACGAGTTCTGGAGAGCATGGAGAAGTGAGAGAAAAAGAAAAAACTTCTTCCACCCTTCGTCAATTTGCAGTTTGGGAGGTAGTCAGAGGCGATGTCATCAATCATCGACCTTGAGCTGCTTCTTGGGCCATGATGGGTCTGTGATAATTGGGTTGATACAGATCAGTTAGCCAATAAATGAGAATGGGTCAAGAAGTTCCCCAAAAAAGATCCCCAAAGGTCTTTCCTTGGAGGAGGCCCAAAGGTCTATTCATTAGTTCTGATTTGTGGTGTACAATTGCATGGAATGTAGGTAGTGGTCATGAACTGTTTGATAGAATAAATCATCGCATCTTCCTTCGTTTCTTTTTGAAAGATATTCAATCCATCAGAATGGAGATCAAGAGCCGAGGGACTATTCCCTTCAATCGTACTCATGATAATTGGTGGTACTGATGATAACTGGACACCGCTATAAACAAAACTTGTCGAATTGGCCTATTTCTTACATGTACCAATTGAATGGTATAAAGAAGTGAATTGAAGTGAAATGAATTGAAGAATAAATCTAATTATGTGTGAAAAAACTTCTGAATTGCCTTTTTCAGACAACTAAAGCTTCTTCAAAAAGTGGGGGTACTTTTTAAACTATTCATTTCAGCAAAAGATGCTCACGTTATATTCTATTTCATTTCGATGAAGACTCAAACAATCCATTTGAATTAATGAATCTTGTTTGGATTTCAAGATGAACACTATCAAAACCCTTCATTTTGTTGGTTTTTTTTTCATTCTTTATATGTGATGTCAATTCGGAATGAATTTGTTTCTTTTGTCTATTTTATCTAAATCTAAGATTTCTATACAAGTTCTAAAACAAGAGGTTATATTTCGAAGAAGAACAATGTATAAGAATTTCTTATTTTAGTTTTTGTGTCAGAATTGAGTCTTTGAATCTAGAACAGAATAATAAAAGAAGGTACCTTTTCCAATGAAAAAAAGAACGCATCAACTTTTCTCCCACATCTTGTGCCTATACCCTTCTGGCACTGGTTGATTTCTCTCACACTTAACAAAGCTTTAGAAACTTAGATTCTTTGTAAGTTGAATACCAGGCAATTTGAAATCCTTTGGAATGATATTGAAGAGGAAAATGTTCTAGAAAAATGGATGGAATTAAAAGAACACTTCTTGTTGGATGAGATGATAAAGGACTACTCGGAGGTAGATATACAAAGGCTTCGTGTAGAAATGCACCATGAAAGGATACAATTGGTCGAAAGACAATGAATCTCATTTCCATATCATTTTGCATTTCTCTACGTATCTAATATGTTTCAATATTTTCACAGGAATTTCCATATAACTTCAATGACACAATCAAAGCTTTTTTTATTCTTTTCATTGTTGATTTATGTTTTGGGTTTCACTCGACCCATGGTTGGCATCTAATGATTCGTTCAATCTGCAATTACTTTTTATTTGCTCAAAATGAGCAAATAATATCTCTTCTTGTTTCCATTTTTCGAGTGATTATATATGTAATTGAGAAATATGGGATCTTCCATTTTGGAAATCGTGTGTCTCCATCGCTTTTCAAAATTTATCATTCAATGAATGAATGCAGAATTCATCAGATCTCTTGATATTAATCCAAATAGATTCTTTTTTGTGTATAAAGAAATCGTTTTTCATCTAACTTATTATTTATACTTCTACTTTTTCGGTTCAAGATCTTCATACTGTGTTACAATTACAGTCAAATTCCAATTATTTTTAGTACAATCAATACAATGGCCAATTTTTCGATAGGGAATTCTACCAGCTACTTATCCAATTTCTTGTAGAAATTTTAGGATTAATGATTGGACCATGAAAAAATCCAAGACTTTTTCTTTTGTAAACGAATAGATGACGCGATCCATTTCTTTATTGATCATTATATATGTAATAACTTGAGCATTTATTTCAAATGCATATCCCATTTTTGCACAATAGGTTACAAAAACCCCCGAGAAACAACTGGTTGAATTGTATGTGCCAATTGTCATTTAGCTAATAAGCTAATGGATATTGAAGTTCCACAAGCTGTACTTCTTTGTATTGTATTTGAAGCAATTTTTTGTATCCCTTATGATATGCAATTGAAAAAAAACTTGCTAATGGTAAAAAAGGATCTTTGAATGTAGGAGCTATCCTTATTATACCCGAGCGATTCAAATTAGCCCCTATCCCTGCCCCCTGAGAAGCAACTGGTGGAATTATATGTGCCAATTGCCATTTAGCTAATAACCTAGTGGTTATTGAAGTTTCACAAGCTGTACTTCTTGATACTGTATTTGAAGAGATTTTTGCATTCCATATGATATGCAATTCAAAAAAAACTTGCTAATGGTAAAAGGAATCTTTGATTGTAGTAGCTGTCCCTATTATACCCGAGCGATTGGAATTAGCCCCTTAACCCCTGCCCCCATCGTATTTCTCTGTAATGAAAGAAAAGATAGCCAATCTTTTTTTTTAGTGTTATCAACCTAATCACCAAAATCTTCTTGTCATAGGTCGTATTCCTGGTAAGAAATATAATGAAATTGTCTTCACCATTCTTTTGCCTGACCTTACTATGAAACAAGATGCTCACATATGAAAATATCCCATATATGTAGGCAGGAACAGAGGAAGGGTTTAGATTTATCTTGATGGTAGCAAGAGTAACAATACAGTTTCTAATGCTACATCGGCCGGTATAGTTAGTCGAACAGTATGTCTAGAAAAAAGAGGATATGAAATAACCATAGTGGATGCATAAAATGGGCGTCAGGTGGTATATGTTGGTACAAGTGAAAAGTGTTGAATTCTTATCGATCGATAGAATTATGTATGATTCCAAACAACCAAAAACTTCGAACAATTGAGTAATCCATGTGCTAAATACTTTTTGATTGATAGATGTAGTGTTACATATTGAAAAATAGCCGATCAGGATAATTGCAGGGATAAAGTTCATGAGTGAGAGTAGGCAGATCAGCCACGACGCTATGAGAAAGTTCATCTTACTAAGTCATGTTTACAAAAGAGTAGGGATTCACATCCTGGTAGAATTCCACTTTGTTTCAAGTGTTTGGCCAGTAAGGGAGGAGTACTCTGGAAAGCTGATTAGTTATAAGACCTTCACTTGGAAGAAGTTCCCTAAAGGTCTTTCCCTATAGAGGCCCCTCCCCTTTCCAAAAGTCACTCATGAATTGGACATCTCTCTCAAACACTATGGTCTTCGGTAAGCCATGATGCTTCACTATTCTCTAATCTCATTTAAGAAATTAGTGGCAATAAGAGAAGCATCACTTATTTCTGACATGCAGTCAGATGGACCATCTTCGAAAATCTATCAACAAAGACCATTACACAACTGATTCCCTTGGCTATCTATGGTAAGCCTAAAACAAAGTGAATACTGACATCTTCCACTATCTTTAGGGGAATTGGCAGAGTTGTGTATATGTCGATGTTTTGCTTTCTCCTTTCCTCCCTTCGTTGTTTGACAAACCCAACATCTCCCTACATCTTTGCTTTGGCTACATTTGTCTTGATATAAGGCCAGCAGAAATGGTTTTCCACCACAGTAATCGGTCTAAAGAAAGAAGCGATCCATAGGATTTCCCAAATCCTTCGTTTAAAGAATGTGAAGTCAAAGTTGCCTCAGATAGAGCAGAATGTTGGTTCCAATCCAAATCATATTTGTCTTGAGCACATTACTTAGAGTACGAAACATCGATGTAAAAGATTGAGGGATAAGTGAAACCTAGGTATGTCTTAAAAACTTTTCGGTGTGAATGCTTACTATTTTGGTGTACCAAATTCTTTTCAAGTGCTTGGGCTATGGTACATGAAAAGTGACCCCAGAGTGGGGCCCCCAAGAGGGGAGGCCCCAGCCCCTTTGTTTTTTTCATGTATCAAAGCTCAGTCGGACCAATGGGAATTGACTCAACAACTGATCGTCAGATCACCCTTTAGACCTTGGCTACTCTCCTATAGGATTGTGCAAGAGACTAACAAAGACCTGCTTGAGGAGCAGCTACACGACAGTAAGCTGATTCCAAGTTTGTATCTTGAGTATGCATTGATGATGAAAAGTTGACATTATCAACATCCATCTCACCGGGTAAATGATCCGTTGAAGGAAGAAAGAAGAGAAGAGCAAAGTTCAAAAGTGGACTACCTACTCGACGAATTCATGCTTCAATGGCTAAAGTATAGATATAGATCGAATCTATCCCACTTCATGTAGAGTAGGAGGTCCATAACATGCGACTCTGAAAGCTCCACTAAGGTCGTGTACAACAAACTAAACCACACAAGTAGGTGTGCACTGCCTACAATAATAAACTGAGAAGAGAGTCTTGCTACTTTTCCCATTACTATTAGTTGTAGTTCTTTGGGCCTCTTTCTTGCCTTTCCCTACTTCTGGATCAGGCTTCGCAATTCTTGATTTCATCGAGAATTTCCCAAGCCCATTAAAAGGACTTCTGTCAAATAGGATTCATCATTGGGATGGTTTTTTCACAACTCACAAGATGGAAAAGTGACCACTAAAAAATGGGGGGCCCTTCCTACTTGTATCAAAATGATAGCTCAATTTCATATTACATATCTTGTTGCAACCTTTCCAGAGCTTTCCTCCCAGGATCAATGAATAGTTAGGCTGTGTCACATGCTCATATCCACATTACAAAGTGATCATGCTAATCCAATCTAATTCTAATCTAATCAAAATGAAATATGGACAAACAAAAAATAGAAAGCATTGGTAGCATTGACTTCATTAAGTGCATCCATCACATTAAGAGAAGGAAATGAAACAAGTGAACTCCTAGGAGGCTTGTTTCGTTGTTATCATTTTGTATTGCAATTTTTCCAATTCAAAGATGGAAGCCAGAAAATAGATTGATGATGAAAACAAACCTGTAAAGTGGTTCGATTATGTTTCTTTTAGCTCTTAGATTGCATATGAGCCCAGGCCTAGGCAAGGTTCCTAAGAAACTTTTTGAGCTTCAAAGATGCTCAAGTTCTAAATGCCTATATATTTCCAATTGACTAGAACCCCTCTTTTCATATTTGGGGTAACCACTTCCCGCTCATCATCATCCTCATGGAGATCAAAGTCCTCCTATATAGATTATGACTTGGGCTATTTTTTATTGATGGCTACCAAGCCCCACTTTATTTCTTCTGAGTCATCAGGGATGACCCAATCTTCGGAGTCCAAACGATTAGCCTCTTTGGCAAGAATGGAGGAGGCTGGTTGTAATGCTCCAAACCTTATATACACTATGTTGGTAGTCATTTGTCTTATGAGCGAATCTCGATCTATATTGTTAGCCGATTTGATTTAAGCTGATGGCCTGGTACCAAAAAAGGCTAATCAAAGAAAAAAAATAGCTATCTAGCTTCTAAAATCCAAAAATCCTTGTTAGCTTGCTTGCTAAGGCTCTTCGAGAACTATGGTAGGACATTGATTGACCATGAATGAGAATGGACTTCTTTGTAATGTCGTACATAATATACAGGAGCCACAGTCCCTGTTTTCAACCAGACGAAGGGAATGTGAACTCCATTTTGGGGCTTGGCTTGACCCGAGGCCCACTACGAGAAAAAGACCTCTGGGGTGATTCAAAATTAATAAGGATGGGTAAGATAGAGAGGTGAGGTTACTTACTTAGTCATTTCTTTAATCGAAAAGGTTTGCTAAGTGCCTTATCTGTCGTAGGGGAAAAGGCCAATTAAGGGTGAGTTATGCTTTCATTTCTTTGTTAAACAGCTTTTCGTAGTGAGATCATGATCACTTACTAGTGGATAAAGCTGACCACAAATTAGAGCCAACCCCTCTCTCGTTTGTCCACTTGTGTACCTGAGCATTGTCATGTGAATGGTCTTATTCTGTAGATCAAAGAATAGAATCCATAAGATAGTGAAAATAGTAATAGAGAGAACTAAAGGATAGAGAGAGTATGTTTTCATGGCACTCAAAACTGAAAGAAGCACGGGAAGAACATAGCTCCCAGGCATACGAATGAAAATGATCAGAATGATGGGAGTTTGCTTCGCTTATTCAATCTTTTGAGTGACTAGGAGGTTAGGGAGACGTATTGACTCATGTACTAGAGAGGAAACCAAGCCAAGAAAAAGTTGGCCTATGTAGAGAGGGACCTTGAGGTGATAAGACCACTGTTTGTGCAAAAAAGAATCCACTCATTTATCTAATAAAGAGCAGGCAGGGTTGTAAGGGAATCCCATTTTGATTGACTTAAGTCACAGGGGTGGGAATCCTCAGTTGTGGGGCAAAGTAGGTTTCAAGCTTGAACCAGTTCATGTCCAAATGTTTTCGAGCCTGTAGCTTTCCTTTTTGCTAAAAAACAGACCAACGAATGAGTTTCGATTCACTGATTAAGAATTGAGAACTAAAAGGTGGAGCATGGATCTATATAGGGAGAAGAAAATCTAGGCTTTCTTAATTAGACAACTCACATTTTGTGGAAGGGATAGGCCAGCTTTCAAAGGACTAAAAATCGCTCTATTTGACCTATTCATAATTTCCTACCTTTTGTCTTTGAGACGTTCCCCCAAAGGCCCTTAGGAGAAGTGGGATCAGCATAGAAGGAGTGGAGCCACTAGCAATAACAATGCACCAACCTTACCATAAGGTCAAACTAAGAAATTCAACAACCATAAGTGTCCCCGGTCCCATACCAGGCAATAAATTGATTGAGTTGCGGAGTGATCCTTGCCCAAGTGATAGAGAAACCCATCTCTCATTCTCTGTGCTCACTTTACTTGCTAAGGAAAGCATGCAAACTAAGCCCCTCTTGAGTTTGCCAGTTTGGGCTCCCTCTAGGGATCATTAACATACACTTTCCTTATCCATTATGTGTTTAGCATAAGGACACTAACTTCAATGGATTGAAAAAATGAAAAACAAACAAACCAAAAAGAGTACAAGGTCACAAAGGTACTCGCACACCTCATTGTATTTGACTATTTCTTAGAATAGAATCTTCTATTTATAATATTGATATTATATTATAGTATCGCAAAGAAGTTGCCAAAAATCAATACCCCAGAGGGGGGACCCCATGCCAACTCGCTTGGTTTGTTTTGTTGAAGACATTGGGCTGTGGAGATAGAGTAATCTTAAACGAATCATTGCAAAATTCTTTTTCACTCCATTTTATCCCTTGGTTGATGGAGACTTCTGGAAGCATGACATAGTAGTTTAATGTGCTTTCTTTTAGCGTACTGATGAACAAGCTGATTCTGAAGTCATCTTCATGGGCTATATCCTCCCGATGAAAATATATCTGAGGAATACATAGAATATATGACATCCACTGATGTACACGTATTCTTTGAATTCATATGAATCCTATATGGCACTCTTGCGTCATATGGATCCATTCTTTGTAGTGGGAACTTCCTGAATCAATAGGTTGGTAATTCATGTAATACATGATATCCTACCACTCGCCATCGTTGTCTTCTTTGAGAAGAGAAGGGGAACTTCACTTGACAATTGAGGGGAGCTGGGTTTGAGGATTACACCTGAGGGTCCCCACTGGTTAACTAGACAGGATTCTAGGAATCTTTTTTGGAGAACTTTTGAATCAGGTTGGTCTCTCACAGGGTTCATTCAGATCAACCAGTGAGAGGTTTACGAAATAAGGAGTTCAGCAAGGACCAGAATTTTTAAAAGGACCTGGTCGAAGTCACTGTTGTGTTCAACTTCGCAGGTTGACTTGTTGGAAGGGATTTCTTTCTGTCGTCTATCTTTCCTGGCTCGAGGTTGTGTCACATGTGGGTCTTCGTCTAATTGCAGCTCAAGACAATTTGGAAGGGCATTCATATTAAGCGTCATGATATTATGCATGTCGAGTTGTTAGGGTCAAGTTGATCATAGCTAATCTGACGACCAGAAGTTCTTTGTGGTGGACTAGAAGTACCTTAGCTTTTTGCACCCTAGTTTCAAGTGGCTGTGAAAATCAATGATTAGACATGGTTATGGAGAATCTAACCTTCTAATCTATGATACTAGACCTTCTAGCGATGTCAAAAGGTAGGTTTAGTGAATCCGAAAAAGTGAGGCTTTACTTGACGAGTGGACCTTAGTGACCCGATTATTCAAACCTACAAAAAGCTGAGTTTCCTTGCTTTCTTACCTCACAGTAGTTGAAAAAAATTTGAAGTCAAAGTAGCAGAATAGTAGTTCCATTATCCACCTTTAGAGACATTTTATTCATCTTCTATCTCGTCTCTCGGATTCAGGGAACCGAGGAGCAAGCGTTCTCCCTTGAAAGTGGCTTTCCAGGAGGGAAGTGGGCTTCATTGAATGGAATGCTTTGTTGGTTTGGCTCAAGGGGTCTAATTTCTCGATGAAGAAATAGGAGCTAGTCCCCTATTTAGTAGGGTCAAAGAATTCATATTAGGATTCAAAGTTTAACAGATAGAACAAAACTCTTGAAGCTATAACCATAAAGCTGATGCACTGGCCAGCCTAGCAGCAGCTATAGCCCTCAGCCCATTTGAGACCATCTACATTTGCATTGAAGTATGAAGGCTTTTACCATCTTTACAAAAAGGTAATCCTATTTACACAAAACATAACAATAAGGACAAAGAGATGAAGATCATCGTTTTCAGCTAAACTCAAGTGGCAGCGAAGCCTTAGAATGACTGCAGAAAAGGTTTGGCGACAACAATTTCTTAAATATCTAAACTAGGGTAGATGATTCTATATAAGAAGGTGCCCACTCGAAGCCATATTAGACGTCGAGTCGTACAAGACTCTTGTGAGAACAGAGTCTTTTATAGGAGTGCCTTCGATAGATTCCTCTTAAGACGCTCGTCAAAGCAAGAATCTAAAGAAGCTTTGGAGGAAGCTCAAGCTGGTTTTTGTGGTGCATACTAGTCATAGACAAAGTTCTACCATCATTGAGGTGACTAGGGTAATACTGGTCTACCACATCGAAAGAATCCATTAATTTCTCCAAGAGATGCCACGTTTGTAAGATACATGCAGTCTTCATTCGATAACCATCAGAACCTTGAGACATGACGGTAATGTATTGTTTAAGGTTTGGGCCATATATGTGATTGGCCACATCTAGCTTCTCGCATTTAAGAGTTATATGTATATTCTGGCTACCACAGACTCTTTTTCAAGTTGTAAGAGGCCACACTATTGAAATGAGTAAAGGGAAATAATGTGGATCAAAAGTCATCTAATATATCAGTTTGAAGTACCGCTCACCTGATCTCTGATAATTGAATGGAACACCATTGAAAAATTAACAAATAGATTGACTTTGTAGAAAGGTTGAGATGCAACATTGTTTCTCCACATCTTTAAAAGCTACGACTAATTGGCAAGAAGAGACTGTCAGTAAATAACACACTGTGTAAGCTTCTCATTCCAATCGGCCTTATCCTTAGAAACGATCTTCATGAGAAACTTCTCGAAGGACCATGGGCATACCATATGCCTTATGCCTTGACATTGCTTGAAAAGCAATCCTCTCACCAGAAGTCCAAATCCCCACCCTTAGAGTGGCAATTCAGCAAGGCTTTATAGAGGACCAGAGAGTGCAACTTATACTCCAAGAGCTAGATGCTCTAGAGAAGAAATGATTGAGTTCTTCAAAAAGGCTTGAAATCGCCTAGGCAAGTGTATCAAGAGCTTTCGATCAAAGGATTCAAAGATGATCATTCAAGTCAGGAAACCTAGTGCTAGTCATAATCAGGCTTATGAATGTGTCCCTGATGCAACACATTCAAACATTAGTAGGAAGGATCTTTTCTGATTCAGGAGGTGTCTTATACTCAAGAAAAAGAAGTGTCCCCTGAATGCGACTATGTTCTCACACCAATTCAAGCTCAAAATTAGAAGAGGTATTACTCAGTTCGGGGATAGTTCCATCTCGCTACTCATGTTTCATTTTATAGGAAGGAAGTTCATTTCATTATTTTCTTGACATAGAGGGCAAACCCTAACCTCAGAGCCAAGAGTGGATCCCATGACCTATTGAAGTTTGGTGGAGTAAACTCTCATCAGGATTTTTAGACTGGGGGCAGGCAACACACCAATGTCATCAATGCAAGAAACTAGTTTCATCACCACCTTCAAGTTCCTTGCTCACTAATCATTTTTGAGAGGCTGTTGTAGGCTACTTCAAGAGCTCGAAATTAGGGGCCCCCTCTGGGAACTATATTAATATCAACAATTGCTTCAAGGGTTGACAGGTACTCTTCCTAGAAATTGAATGAGTAGAAACATGTAAAGTGTTGTATCAATTCACAGATAAAAATCGAAAATATGCAAATATGTTAGTAATTATCAAAGCCTACACAATTCCTACTTAAAAAGAAATAGAGGTTACCAATATTATGCACCTAAAAAATGATAGGATGATGACACAGCTTGGCCAAGATATCCTGACTCCAAATGTCAACACTGCCATAACTACGATCTACAATTACACAAGGCAATATGAAGATCTGATGCAGAGGTAGAAGTCCTAGCAAGGTCTTCTCTAGAAGATGTCCTCGTGTCCTCAAATGATTCAACACAAAGGCACGCCTCTTGCTCAATTATTTTCATCGTCTCCACACAATATGAGACTCTGAACAACGTGCTGTTTGGAGCTTCTCGTTAGCATGTGTCACGAACCTATAGTGGGCTGCCATACCAACGTCGCATCAACCTCTCCATGTGGTTAGTTAGATCACAAAGCTCATCAGATAGGTCACCCAGTATTGTTGACACTTGGGTGAAGGTCCTCCTAGCCTTGGTCATGAAAGCGAGAACATGGAGGGGGAACTACTAGTCCCTATGGCTTATCATCTTTTCTACTATAGACTGTAGGAGCTGGGAAACATATGGACAAGCAATGGGTAAAAACTCAGAGATGTGAGTCTCCACTATGATTCTTGCTCAATGTTATTAAACAAAATAAGATAAGAAAATAAAGTACTGACTTAATAAGTTAATCTAGAAATACAGCTTTTCAGGGAGGAAGCAATCTAACAATAAGAATGTCTACCAACCTAGAAGTTGTTTGCTGCTCAAAAGTCAAAACCCCCATCCCTTCCACCCTTATCATAAAACATAAAAAACTAATTGGTTGGAAAGAATTGGATGGATAGGAATTGAAGCTATGCATGGTTGATTCACAATCCACTTTTTTATCCACTTAGCTACATTTGCTCCTACCCCCACGCACAAGTTTCAGTCTCTATCTATGATCTGACTTTTTCTGAACCCTCCCTATGTCTGCTATCAAAGATCAGCTTTTCCAATCATTGTTGCTCATTTTTTGGAATTACAAAAAGCAAAGCTTCTACTTGCTTTTTGAAGCTACCTAGCAAATCACCAAACAAAGAGGTTGGGCTATTCACTTCATGAATTAGAGACCACTTTTCTAAAGTTCAGAATCATGATCCTTAAAAGGGAGCCCCATGGGGTATTATGTAACAATGACACTACTCTACTATCAAATGAAACATATGAAATGAAGGGAACTAGAATGAGTTGGCATTACCATTCAACGAAAGTGACCCAGGGTTGGGGCACCGATCATGTCAAAGCGTTCTACCGAGCAAATTACATCAGTTGGTTCTAAGTCAGCTAGTGATCCAGAAAAGGTTGTTGAATAGAGCGTTGAAGGAACACAACCTACCAAATGTGTTTTGCTGAGCATCAAGAAGTTTCAGAGATGGCTCAGTCATAGTCGAATCAATCGAAGTCGCAGAAAGTGAGCTGGCCTTCAAGGGATGGTGAATTCATTATTGAATGTCCTTCTTTTGATGTTTTTGATTCTTAACTTTTGTTGCCAAAGCAAAGGGGATGAGTGTGGAAGAGGAATTGCACGAATGGCATAAAAAGAAGCTTTCCTTCAATTCCTT